>JACEIK010001114.1:224504-245627 GCA_018107945.1 Datura stramonium
CTAATTGTTGCTTAAAAAAATATTTTTAAAATTTTATTGGTCAAACACAAACTACTTCTCAGTAAAAAGTACTTTTCTAAAACGCACTTCTCAAAATAAGCTAATTTTAAAAATCTGGCCAACTAGACAATTATTCAACGCACTAAAATCTATTGAATGGGGTTCCATATTCATGAAAAGCCAGGTTTGATCCATGTTACAGAACCAAGACAAATTTAGGTTAAAATAAAAACTAAAAAGTAAAAGATTGTACCTCCTTTCTAACAATGACAATGTGTGCTCTTCTACATCAATTAAGGTGTTTTAAACTAAACCAGCTCTTTCGCATGCCCCGAATGCAACCTTAATAATTGTCTCGTCGGAGTAAAATATTTATCAATCGTTATCTCTTTATTTTCATATCCCTAATTAATTATAGAAAATACTCTATCTTGCAATCTTTCATGATACCCTCATAGTATATTTATATACTGTCATGGTATTACTACGGATGAGCTTCCTTCAGGAATAGCACAAAGGACTCCTCAATCCTTATGATACCATCATAGTATATTCATATACTGTCATGATATCACTGAGGAATGAGGAACCGCTCAAGGATACACTTCTTAATCATGCATGATATCATCACCGTATATTCATATACTGCCATGGTATACTTCATGATACCATCACAGTATATGATATACTGTCATGATATCTTATGCGCGAAAAAGCTTCAAACTCAGAGTTGGACACGAATTATAATTATTTTGTGCCGACTGAATACTAAAGATAATTAGTATGAAACGGTCCATTTTTACATAATTAGTTTAATTTTTTATTTATTTTATAAACTTTTTTAAAAAATACCATTATCATCGGAAGGAGAAGATAAACATTAGCACTTACTCTATATATGAGTCGGTATATAGCTTAAGTAAAGAGTGGCAAAACAAAGCTGGACAGCACCATTTTTAGGAAAATGAAAAGAATTTTACGCAACCTGAGAGTAACTCAATTATATACATCGATTTTGAAAAAAGATGATTGAACCACACTCATTTTTGTTGAAGGTAGAATCTTCTTTGGACATGAGAACATATTATATTATATTCCATTCGTGGTAGAGGGAAACACATGCATCTTATAAATGTTTCCTCAGAGAAGATGAACCATATATATTCTTACACTTATACCCTGTTTCGCAAAGTTTTTAAGAAGCCAAAAAGTAAATTTTTTTTTAAGAAGTGCTTATTTAAAAATAATTAGATGTTTGATCAAATTTTTTAGAGAAAATAAGTGTTTCTGAGAAATAATAGAAGTTGTTTTTCATAAGCTAAAAAAGTAATTGCTGGTCAAAAGTGATTTTTAAATTTATTGACCAAACACAATTTACTTTCCACCAAAAGTATTTTTTTGAAAAATATTTTAATAAAAGCACTTCTTCAAAAAAGACTAATTTTAAAAGTTTAGCTAAATAGATTATTACCGTGAATGTATTCCTCTAGAGGAAATATTTGGACGAATTTGACCGTCTTTGCGCCTACTTTTCATTTTACTCATAAATTCATCGTATATACACATCGACATAAAAAAGATAATCTAATAATGTAGTATTATCTTACCTGTTCTAATAGATTATTTATGTGTCAAAATTCAGTTTATTTAAATCGCGGTGATACGTATCCCAATTTGTTAGGTGAATCCGATGACATGAAAAGACTAGTACAATTTGAAAGTAAGTGAATAAACATAAAGATACAATTTTAAAGTCAAAATAAGAATATCAAAAACATCCCAAGAATTGGTGCTACAAAGTTGTGAGCGTTTACTCGAATAACATTACACTAGTGTGCAAATACAAATATTGGTTGATAAAAAAGAAGAAACAATAAAGATAATAAGTTAAAGGGAAACTCTAAGGTATTGTGAAGCAGCAGCTCATCACGACAGTCTTCAATGGACTCCTAAATCTGCTCACGTCCTCTGTTAGTCCATGAATCAATATTTGTATAAAGTACAATAACCGTACGCCCGTAATATGTATTTAGTAAGTATCATCAATCGCCCCGATAAGATGGTGAGACTTAATCAACTTGTACAGAGGATATATAATTTTGTTAAATAATAATCACATGTAACATGAAATTATAAGACGCACAGATACAACATATATAATCAATTAAGCAAGGACCAAATTATAATATGACATGCATAAATGATTGATGAGTCAAAATCAAATATGCATGATAAAGACTTCATCTTTACTCATAAACAGTGCTCCAATTGCGAACACACTGTCCAAGGTGCCTGGGTTATATAGTGACTTACGAGGGACGAACCTAAATTCACACGCCGCACAAACAACTCACGTGTCATAATACAAACATGCATAGAAAACTCCACGTATCATAGCCACATATAGGTGTGACCATAAGTATGCAAATACTGTGCATATGTACAGTGCATGACAACAGCTAAACATGTAAATTTCATGAGCCTTGCTCGTAATGTTAAACTAGTATGGAATACGTTCCCTATAATATTATTTCTAGTATGGAAGGATACTCAAGTAGTCATGCATCAAGTAAAATATGAAAAGTACATATGATATTTCATAATTCTTCAATATAGACACCATCGTATCCACATATACGTTCACCACTTATCATATACTAATTACCCTATATAGGCAATTTATTGCAAACAAGTCAATTTGAAAAAATTAATTCTGCATTGAGGTCAAAACCTTAACTTACCTTGGGGTTTTAAATGCGTTAACCTTCATGAACCACATTTCCTTGCTAAAATCAAACCACACGAGTTCGATATATTCAAAATAAGACTCCAGGAGGTTAGACGAATCCATTGATACAAATTTTGCTATTTTAGACTAAGTTAGGGTCATCGTCAAATTCAAATCAAACCCCAAAATAAATTATATTTTTGGGTTACCCATAATCTTATGAGTCCAAATCTATCATTACGTTTCAATTTCGAGTTCAATTCGACATTTAAAATCTCAAATTTCAGTCTGTTAAACCTAGGCAAATTCTTCCAATTACTACTTTCTTAAATACAAGCAACAATAATATGCTCACAGTAGTCTTATAAAGTGGGGTCTAGGTAGGTTAGACTATATGCAGATTTTATCCCTATCTCAGATTGTTTCTGATAGACCCTCAACCCATATCACTTTCTTAAATATATTATTAAATTCAATGGATCATAATAATACATAATTAAAACTCTGAAGGTGAAAATCCCACTTTAAACCACTTTAAATCAAGTCTGCGCTCCCAATACCCAAAAAATTATGAAATAGCTGGAAATCCCGAAATCTGTCCAATTTATACTATATATTTCAGATAACCTATCATGATTGGGACGCTCGCGATCAGGAAGAGCATTCCACGTGAGGTTCTCTGCGGAATCGCAACACTACCTGATGCCACCACAAAGCACGAAGGCCATACACTGCACAATCACAACCCAAAGTCACCGTGATCACAATGGTTTGCACTAACATGATTTGGGGGGAGGTATCTGCAATGTCCCAAAGTAATTTTCTTTCTCAAAACTCAAACGTGCCTCTCGGGTTTCATTCTGAACCATTTCAATAAGTTCGTAAATACCCAAGACCAAGGATCCGAATGCTACAATATGATTTGCAGATTATCAATCTAACTTTGTTACAAAAGTAATTTGTAATTGGTTTTCTAGTGACCTGATAATGCAAATAATTTTTATTGTAACTGTGTATAATACTATTGGTTAAGGTCTTTTGTGATTAGAGGGCTGAAAATGAGTGGAAATGTCTATTTTCTATCACCGTCCTCTTAATCATTGCTCCTAATGAACTTGGAAGATAAAATTTCAGGTTTCAATACTAAAGTCTTGTTTATTCTGGGGCTTAATTAATGGTCAAGTCAATTCAAATGCTAGACTCATACTTAACTATCTTTTGTCTGTGGTATAAGTTACACAGTATAATTTCACACAGTGGGGGATTTGGGAAGGATAGAATGTACGTAAATCTTACCTCCACCTCAGAGGTAGAGAGACTGTTTCCGGTAGATCCTCGACTTATAGAAAAATAGTCCCGAAAAAAAAAATATCGGTACAAGAGACAGCATATAATAACAAAGCAGCAACTAGTAACAGCATCAAACTACACAACAGTCCACTAACCAAGATACAAGTAACAACAATTAATAACAAACATCGGAAGACAAGAAACTATAAGGGCAATACTAGGTCTAATACTAAGAGCGAAAAACATTACAACATACTGCAGTCTGCGACCTACTACTCTACTACATTAGGTCAAGTCCTCGATAAGTTGCAACTGCGTCATATCTTTTCTAATCACCTCTCCCAATTGTTTCTTCGGTCTATCTTACCTCTCCTAAAACCATCTATAGTCAACCTCTCTCACCTCCGCACTGGGGCACTCGGATACCTCCGGTTCACATGTTCGAACCACCTCAGTCTGACCTCACGCATTTTTTCCTCCAACACAGCCACTTCCATCTTGGCCCGGATATCGTCGTTTCTAATTCTATCTTTCCTAATATGCCCACAGATCCACATCTCTGCAGCCTTTATTTTCTGCACAAGGGAGTTCTTGACCGGGCAGCACTTCGCTCCATACAACATAGTCGATCTAATCATTCTATAGAACTTGCCTTTAAGCTTTGCTGGCACCTTCTTATCACACAAGACACCGAATACATGCCTCCATTTCATCCAGCTTGTTACGATGAGCAACATCCTCATTGATCTCTCCACTTCATTGAATAATAGACTCAAGATACTTGAAACTTTCTCTCTTTTGGATAACTTGGGTATCTAACATCACCTCCATATCATCCTCATGTCTCACGTCACCGAGTTTACAATCCAAATATTCTATCTTGGTCTTGCTCAACTTAAACCCTTTAGACTCCAAGGTTTGTCTCCAAGCATCCAGCTTAGTGTTTATGCTGTGGCGAATCTCGTCAATTAGAACTATGTCATCCACAAATAGCATACACCATGACATCAATTCTTAAACCCCTCGCATCAATGTATAAGTTAATTGCTTTTAAATAAATGCAACCATTATAATATGCTGAAACTCTGAAAGGTGGGCCTAGATAGAAAATCAAGATAATGTAGGAAACACAGAAAATACTTGGACTTACCTGGATCAAGTCTTCCACTCGTAAATCATAAGTAATAAATAAAAAAATCAGAGAAAACGAAAAGTCATTCATTGGAAAAAGTACTTCGCTGTTTGATTTCAAATGCTCAAACCACAAAATATACCAGAGGAAGTAGGTCAAGAAAATAAAAACTACTGATAGGTCATAGGATATATAAGTGCTTCATAGATTATGTATCAATCACTTGAAGGTCTGTAGCTGAACTTCTTGGCCTTTAGCCAGTGTTCCGCATCCCGGCAGCAATACCATTAATAGTAATGAGCAATGCATCTCTAAGCTTATTGTTATCTTCATCACGTCTCAACCTCTTTAATATCTCCACCTGCAGTATATTCATTGGGTTCAGATACGGAAGCCTGCTCTCGATCAACCTCCGCAAGCTACGGTTGTTTGCTGAGAGTTTCTCATGACCAGTAACCAGTAGGACATAGTGTCCTGTTGTCAAGAGCTCCCTCCGCATTTCTGCACCGAGTTCTCTTCGTGTCTCAGACACTAGAACATCATCATAATGCTTGGCTATAGGAATGTCTGCTTTCCCTAAAACCATCTCTATAAGATCAACAGTGGACTGGAAGAAGGGCCATTCTCTATACATTGCTCGTAAGTCTTCCGTATGTCCCCTGTCACAGATACCTTTCAAGCCTGCTCCAACTCCAAGCCATGCAGGGAGGACAAATCTTGTTTGGGTCCATGCGAATATCCATGGAATTGCACGGAGTTGACCGATTCCACCGGAACTCTTTCTCCTTGTTGGACGGCTACCAATGTTGAGAAATCCTAGCTCAGCCTGAGGTGTTGCTTCATGGAAGTAAGCAAGGAACTCGGGGTTTTCATATACTGTGCTTCTATAACTCTTGCAGCTTAAGTGTGATATGTCATCCATCAGATTACGCCATTTTTGTTCCCTTGGAGGCTGTGGAGGACGTAAAGTAGCAAGTAGAACAGCTGTAGTGTATATCTCTAGCTGCCGAACAGCCATTTGGGGTAATCCAAATTTTGCCTGCACCATTTCTCCTTGTTCCGTAGATCTAAGAGTACCCTGATAATTTCAGCAATAAATTTAAAAAAAAAAAACTTCTTAGTACATGCGCAGAGGTGATATTAAGGTTTTCCTAAAAGCAAAGCAGTATTACTTATCATTCTCAAACTCTTCCAATATTTAAGGAACAAAAACTTCAACTGATTAGAGTTTAAGAATCAGAAAACTAATGTCCATTGGTTGGGACCATATTTTTGATAATTGAATCAAATTTTGTTATGCATGTAAAGTTAGAGAGCAGATTATGAGTGGTCAGATTGGAAGTTAAAAGATTATGAGGATTGCTAAAATCTTTCTTTTTTAATGAAAAAGACCGGGTTTCTAAGCTCGATGTGGGAAGTGGAGGTTCTGGAGACAAGCTACCTGAGTCATGTAGCTCGTTTAACTCTTAGACAAAGAGGAAGCAAGAGAAAGTATGGAGGAAATTTGTGGCAATTCAGACTAGAAGGTTTGGTCCAGAGAAGTTAGATGAATTCTGTAATAGGGTGATGAACACATACACATCCGCCGTTCATTATGAAAAGGTAAGATGTCTTCAGTAAAACCAATTTCCATCCAAATACACTCTCCTATTTTGACATTAAGATGGAGTAGCCAGTTACTGCCACATGGTGACAGGAACTAAACCTGATTTGATTGCACCCATAATATAATCCAAAGAAATCTTCAGGTACATAGTGTGCACATGCGAGTAACATATTAGGAGCTTCAAGACAGTTTAACTGAAAACAAACCATAACAGAGCCGGGTGGCTGGGATTGAATTGCAAGGTATGTAGGACCACCACCACGGCCAATGCTTCCACCGCGCCCATGGAACAGAGTAACTTTGATTCCATAATCATTACATGCAGCTACAACATCTTCTTGAGCTTTGTAAAGCTCCCATGCAGCAGTGAAACGGCCAGCATCTTTGCCAGAATCAGAATAACCAACCATAACCTGCGGACACCAAGCATGAGCTAAGCCCAAAAGTGAAACTTTTTTGGATTGCCTAATGCATCATGGCATAAATACCTCCTGATGTCCATTGTGGTTTTTTATGATGTGGTCCCTATACCAATCAATTGATAGTAATCTTCTAATCACCGAGCCAGCTTCTCGCAAGTCTTTCACGGTCTCAAACAGAGGAACCACCCGCAGTCTGTTGAAATACATGAAATATTTAGCATTATTTTCATAATGATAGAAGCATTACCTCTTTTCAATTGGTATATTCCCTTAAAATTGTCTGGCTGCGTGAGCTACAATGTTAATTTTACGACTCATCTCAACTGGTTTAAGAGCAGAAATGTTACTAGGTACTTAGATATTAATCTAGCAAAGATATCTTATATGAAAACAGAAAATGAAAACAAAAAAAGATAGTACTCCAAACTCTTGGCTGCATAAGTAAAGTTCTAGTATGACAACAGCATTTGTCTGGAAAGTGGGATTCTTCGCCCTTCCTAGGTATGATTTCCATACCTATGAGGTGCATGAGAATATATGTGAACATAATTCTGTTGTTTAGCACTCCACAATAAATTTGATTCCCTTGGAACCAGATCAAACAATTTTCCATAAACCACAATAGGGTAACCGCTGAAACCAGCTACAGTGAAACATTAAGCCTACGTCCTACAATGCAAGAAAGAATTAGATGGGAGGACATAAAAATTATATCCAATCATCTAAAGGGGAAAAGAGATCGCCCTGTAGGCAAGTGTACTTGTCTGAATGCAGCTAGAGAACAGGAATAGAAAAATTACCACCTACCATGAGATGGAAATTCTGCAAGTATCAAAAAAGATGATCACGGAAATGACAACTCATTGGCTTAAGATTAGCCCTTCTGAATGAATATAGGTCATGTTAATTCTGAAAAATTATTGCACAGCCAGACATCCAAATGCACATAAGTTTTTGGGTAAGTGCATGAAGAAAGTTCTGTTATTGCAGCTGCAACCAAAAAACTATCAGTCTTACGTTCCACCAGGACAAGGTCTGCCTAGCTCCCCAGCAACAGCAAGGCGTGCATCCTTCTGCAAAAGCTCTACAGCTAGGACATCACTGGCCTGCCAATTGAAGATGCATCAAAATGTTAGTATATAAAAGATAACGGAAACAAGTAGCTCAAAACTTAAGATCAGATATCTTTATGCAGATTTAGCTAAACCATTCCACCACTGCCAAAGGTAGTCTATATGTACACCATGTGGATATTGATCATACATTTGAAGCCATGGAAATAACATAAGCTCCAAGTGAATCGCTTCCTAATTCAGCTGCTACTTTGAACGTGTCCAAGACTTCTTTGACATCAGGCGGAACCTATAAAAGAAGGATTAGAAAAAAGCATCAGATCCGAGACTAAGAATAGGAACCAGCAATCTAATAAAGGAACTCAGATCACAGACTTTGGCAGCTAATTTAATAGGAACAGGAATACAATTCACTCAAGTGGTAAAAATTAGGTACTCATTAGTTTACTCACTATCCGATATCATTTCCCAATCCAAGAATCAGCTATCTACCTCGTTACTTAATATATTAAAAGTATAATGATATGGTTTTGATACTCACTACCTGATCACTTCCCAAGCCAAGAATCAGTTATCTATCTACCTCTTCTATCTACCATAAATACCACCAAATACTCAACTATAGGCTATCAAGTTTCCTCCCTTAGAAATCAAGAAAGAAGAATAAAGTTGAACAATATATGAGTGAGTTTTGGGTTTCTCCTGCAGAGACAAAACATTTAGATAACTTGTAGAGGAAAAGCACTACTACCCATCTACACCAGACAGACAATATTACCGCTCCAAGGACTTTCCATCCATTCTGCTCTGTTTAAAAGAGATTTAGGCTTTCCCTGAGAACATTAAGGACCTGTTTGGTAGACAATATTGTTAGAATAGTCCTTGGATTAATATTTAGTCCAGCCAATACATTGTTTGGTTATTCAATTCAACCTAATATATGGATTACTTATACACCATAGGGTATATTATTTTATACCAAGGAAACAAAGGGATAACTAACCCTGGATAAGATCTCTAAATGACTAGACTACCCGTCAATCTCTTTTCCTAAATTTCTTTATACAAAAATTAAAGGGTATAATTGTAAAGAAGATTTTTATAAAGTTTTAAACCAAATACAATACATGATATATCTAGTTTTTAACGCAATGAACCAAACACTTGATAAAAAAAATCTCAGCATTACAATCCTTGTATTAGCAACCCCTGCATTAGTAATCCATGTATTAGTAATCCCTGCATTACTTATTTTCGTACCAAACGACCCCTAAATGACCATCTCTGTTTCATAGCATGAGGTAGATACTATTTTAGACCTTCATTATGTGAGAAGTATAACATGGGAGAACAAGTGTTTATGGGAATTCGAAGTTAATATTACCCTACTTCTATTTATTTATATAGGTGGAATAAATGTTCTTGTCAATTGTGAGACACTAAGTATAAATATAACGTTAACTATCTAAACGCTCCCCCTCAAGCCAATGTATATAAGTCATAAGTAACAAGCTTGTTATAGATGTAACTAATTCGAGGACCAGTGAGGGACTTGGTGAATATATTTGCAAGCTGATAATTTGACATTTTGTAACAATATCTCCTCAGAGTATCTTTTCCTTGATGAAGTGATAATCTATCTCAATGTGTTTAGTCCTCCCATGGAACACCGGATTTGATGCAATATGAAAGGCAACTTGATTATCACATAAATTCCATCTAACTGATTTCCCCAAGCTTTAATTCTCTTAGCAATTGTTTGATCCAGACTAGCTCAGAAGTTGCTTACAATCATATCTTGATAATTTAATTTTGCACTAGATCGAGCAACCACATCTAGTTTCTCGCTTTTCCAAGACACTAAGTTACATCCTACCAAAACACAATATCTAGACATAGAACGTCTATCACAGGGCGATCTTGCCCAATTTGTGTACCCAATAATCTACTCATGAGTCATGACCTCGATCTTTGAAGAGAAGTGTGTTGCCTGGATTCAAGTATCGAAGAATGCATACAACTGCATCCCAATGACTATCACATGGAGAGTCCATAATTGACTTGCAAGACTCATAGGAAAGGAAAAGTTAGGACTGTCACTGTGAGGTAATTCAACTTATCAATCAATTGTTATATCTTGTAGGATCACTAAAAGGCTTCCCATATCATCACAGAAGTTTAGAATTTGAATCATAGGAGTGTCAATGGGTCTATCAACTGTCATTCTATCTCCTTAAGAATGTCTAAGACATACTTTTGAATTCGAATCACAGGAGTGTCAATATGTCTACACAATCCATCATTTTTGTCTTCTTAAGAATGTTAAAGATATACATTTGCTGTGAGATAACAATACTTGATCTAGACTGAGCAACCTCAATACATAAAAAAATATTTTAATATGCCTAGATCGTTGGTCTGGAAGTGTTGAAAGATATGCTGCTTCAAATTAGTGAAAATGTGAAACCATCCTGCTCATTGTCGTGATAATGATATCATCAACATAAACCACCAAAAAAATGCACAAATTTGGAACAGAATGTCAATAAAATACTGAGTGATCAACTACGCAGCCAGTCATGTAAAACCCTGAATAACTGTGCTAAATTTACCAAACCAGGCTTAACTTTAGCTTCAAGGTTGTCATGGATAATAGTAATCTTAATGTGCAACTGATAAAGAGGCCAATGGAAAACGACAGACATGGACCAAAAAGGTTAATAGAAGCTATATGTAGCCACAGGAGAGAAAGTACCAGTGCAATCAAGCCCAGATTTTTTAGTATACCCTTTAGCAACAATGCAGCTCTTAAGCTGATCAATTTGTCCATTTGCACAACTTTTGATAGCATAAACCCACAACAACAAAGAGTAAATTACCCGGAGGAAGAGGGGCAAGCTCTTAAGTACCACTAGCATGTAAAGAAGACACCTCAACCATAGTATGTCACATTCTAAGTGAGAGAGTGCTTCACTTGTAGAGGTATGGAAACATATGACATAATACAAGAGCATAATAGGATGATGATAGACAATGATAACTTAAAAATATATAATGGGGGTTAGTATTACAAGTGGATCGAATACATTTTAAGGATGTAATCGCTGGACTAGGACAAGACAAGTCTGAATGTCATTTTATTCATGAGAAAATTCAGGAAAATTTGATTTCCACTGGCTACATGAAGACAAGAGAGCAACTAGCTGATTTGCTCACATAAGCATTGAATGACACTAGGGTTGATTATCTTTGTAACAAGTTGGGCATGCTCAATATATATGCTCCAGCTTGAAGGGAAGTGTTACAGGATGAATATAGACTCTTTCCCCATAATGTACATAGCGCATATAATAGATAGCAGATTGTAGGAATCTCTTTTATTCCTTTCCTAGTTAGCACCTTGAGTACTTGTATTTATATTGCACATCTCTTGGAATAAGATAAGTTATTCAGTATATCTTATCGATTACAATTCCCATATTATTCGTAGATTGAGGGATGCAGAGCTTTGTGCAAATGACAGGATAGTGTTACAACTCCCCGGACTAACCACTCATAAAGGTATTTCTCTTGCCTACATTTTTGGGCAAACAAGCTACCTCTAGTATTAAATGGGTTTTATGAAATCTCATTCTTTTCCTCTTGTGAAGGCACCGGAGATAGATCAATTAAGCAAATACAAAGATAACTAAGTAGTACACTTAAAATTGGATAGAAGTACATTATCTTACCTCTATAGTAGGAGGAACCAAAGGCCTTTTCCCCTTTAGCTCTTTAATCAGAAAGTCCAGCTTTTGTTCTTCATCCCACTCACTATATGTACCCATGTCCAAGTATTTCGTGATTGCATCAAGTGCCTCAGAGTGCCTACCAGATTCCTGATTCATTGGGCTTGAATATAAGCACGTGTTTCACTAAAACTCACCAATAACAGGAAAAAACACATACCTGACGAAGGTCAAGCTTCATTAAGACCATTCCAAATGTAGCAACTCGCCTGATTAGGTCAGCAAGCCGGCCATCAGCTAGAACCCCAGACCCACATGATTGCTGCAAGGCACCCAATATTCACATTTTTGAGAACTAGAAGTTGTCTGATTTATTAATAGTTTTTCTTCTGGAATCTTAAATAATAATTAGAAGGTGCGCATAAACAGATTTAGCAAAGAGGATTTCACTTGTACCAGCGAGTCATAGCACAATAACAGTGGTTCCAAAAGCTGATCTGATGTTTCATAATAATCCCAAGGATCGTGGTCACACGGAAGATCTTCAAGAAGAAGCTCCAGCCGCTTTCGTGTCTTGAGGAGCTGAATTTAGAAAAGATTACCATCATGAAACATTATGGCATAAAGAACAAAAAGAAAAACACTAGTTGGACATTCAATTTTAAGGCCTATAAGAATTTCCAAACATTGCACTGTTCCATATGGAACATGAGAAAAGCAATTGCAACATTGATATAGTTCCTCATAGTGAATTAATCAATCAACTTTCATCCCATTAATTATTCATCAAATGAAGTAACTACACTTCAAGAAAGAAAAAAACTGTCAAACCCCACAATATTCTTCTTATGTATAAGCAGTATTCCCCTTTATAATTTTACGAGATATATTCCATCAACTACAGACACATCCTGAAATCTGCCTATGATCATCCTAGTCAGAGATCAAACTAAGTACATCATTTTAGTGTCGTATTAGCTGTACTAGTACATACTTCAACACAATTCTGCTACAACAATATACAAAAGCATTCAGATATAGGACTGTTATATACTATTACCAAATAGCACAAAATTATTTTTAGAAATAGCATTTTATTTTCTGTTATTTCTCAAACATTGTCAAGCCATTACATTAGCCAGTTGCTAGATAATAGGATATTAGCCTATCCTCAACTCCTCAAACATCAGAAAGGTGAGTTCATCCAAACAAATATGCAACAGAATAAACATCTATTTGCACATAGTACACACAAGTAGACTGAATATAGAGGATGCAAGCTTGACCTTTATCATGACAAGAATTCACATCCTTATTTGGTTCATGAAACTACCTCCACGAATTAGAAAATCCTACTAATGTGCATCAAATCAACTTCAATTTATTATTCTCATATCTACCAACCACTTTCTTGCTTAACAAAAAAAGAAAATACCTATAACTTCAGCACTAGTTGGAAGTGGTGGTACTACCTAGTTACAACTAAAAGTTCATTCATTGACCAAATGTTAACACTAAGATCCATCTGGCAAATTTTCGTATTGAAGATATAAAACAGATATTGGGAATTTTAGAAAAATATTTCGTAATTATCAAAATGACTATCCTAGGTGGAAATTCCCACCCTGAAGAACCTTGACTATAGTTTCCACATTTTCATTCTTAGACTTGCATATGTGCAGTCAAGTAAAAACAAACAGCAACAGCTTGTTTGTGCAGGAACAGCAGCTTTGACTTTGTTTTTTCGGAAACAGAAAATTTAAAAAAAGAAAGAAAAGAAAAGGAATCAAAGGCCTGCTACTCAGAAAACAATTCTTCCAACAAATAAACCCACCCTTCCAATACCAAATCCAAACACACATTGTTTTCCAATTGACAAACCAAACAAACATAAACCAAAAACAAATCCATTTCTAATCAACATGTCAAAAGAATAAACATAGAAAAGATGAATAACAATAACGAACATTTGTAACTATACTCTCTTCATGCAATTAAGTGTAAAGTTTTGGTTGTTGAAATGCATTGTATTTTACCAAGAAATTTTGGGTAACAGAGAAGAAAGATTTGCTAGATTTGACGTCTTTTGAAACTTCTTTTCAATATCATTCATCAGAATAGAACCATCATATACCATATGGTGGACAAATGTACCGGAGGAAGTACTTAAGGAAAATATGCTTATCATTCTTAAATTTCCATGTATCAAATTCCAATAAAAGCTTTGTTGTCTGAGGCAAGAGAGCATATCTGAATAGTGTCGCAGGAACAATAGGGATACCTTTTCTTTTACATCCCCAAGGACAATTCTATAAGGCGCAATTCCAGGTCTCTGTGATGAGCTTGGTTCCAATAGCTTTTGGAAGCTGGCCCTTCCAACCTGGCTCTCGGCAAAAAGTTTCCTTTGGAGAAGCTGATTAGCGCTTAACGAAGCAGAACGTGGGGTTATATTTCCATTTCCGTATGCCTTTTCAGTATTTTTACTAGAATCACCAGCAAGGGGACCCACTTTTGAATCAGTCTGACCATCCTGTAAAAAAATATAATGCATGAGAAACAGAGTATGTTTCTAGAGTACAAAACAGTAAGGAACAAACTAATTTGTGAAGAAGATAGAGGGGCATATACAGACAAGAATGACAACTGTAATGAAGTAACAAAACCAGCTTAACCTGATTTTTGAGTGGTATGAATTCTGTACCAGGAAGAGCCAATCTAGGATAGTGGGACTCAACATCACTGCATTCTGCAAAAGATCATGTGTTATGTTTATCAGTAACTAGTTAACATTGATTTTATATTGAAAAACAACTTAGGAGAGAGATACAGAATAAGCAGCAAATTGAACTCCATAAACCCTGATAAACAACAAATGTCGGTTTACGGAATTGAGCACCGATAATGTATTACAACAGGCAGCATATTATAGTATCTGCTTTTACAGCGATTGGACAATGCAAGGATTTTATTGCAATGACACCTAAAAAATCGGTAACTTGAAATAAAAGAAGATATGAAACTTTTTTACTATGCTACTCCTACTAGATTTGAGATATCCAAAATTCCAATTTATTGATATGTTGAAGCATCTTGAAGGCACAGCTAAAGATCAACCAGATAGGTATATGTTCGTGATTTTTCAAACCCTATTCAATAAAGGAAATCAAAAATATTTACCAATTTAGTACAGTGAAATTTAAAAAAGAACGAGAAGATTAGAGAAAACTTATGCAATATGGAGTATATGTGATGCACTTTCCCTTTTTATTTGTCCCAAAAGAATGATAACTTTCTATGTTTAGAAACAAGTTAACTTTAAACTTCCCCCATTTCAAAGATTATTTATAGCACAGAAATATACTTATTTTAACCCACAAGTTCTAAAGGTCATTCTGTCTTTCTTAAATTCTGTAGACAGTCGAGCAACATCACATAAAATGGGAAGGAGGGTATATTAACTTAAGAATACCATGAATAATAACCGAGCTGGAATGAAGAAATTCAAACATTTTGAAGGCATTACTAAATTAGATGATATATGTTGAAGTTGTCAATATAAATGAAATGGATAATGAATCTACTTTACCTGTGCAAGAGGGCAGATCAGCTCCAGTAGGGAGCTGTGTAGGGAAAGGAGGAGCATGTTGTCCTTGATGTTTTGATTGACTCCAGTTTGAGGAATGACTCCACGAATCAAGGTGATCGTCAGAAGTATTTCCTGGACGGTATTCCGAGAGACCATCAGAAAACATAAATATGTGGATGCAAATCTAGTAATAGCTCTTAATCCAGATGGCCTAACTGCTTGAGAGTGTCATAAAAACAAGGTGAATAGATATCTGAAAAGGCCTCCATCTGCTCTAAAAAATAAGCTAGATTATATTGTATCTGACATAGGCTAAGTTTAGGAGTCATAACACGTCCCTTATCAAGGAAAATTTTCTGGATTGACAACCCATTCCAAGTAATCGAATATTTGAATGAGACATACAAGTTCTACAGTACGATTAGCATCTTAAAAACATGACTAGCAAATAAGGGATGACCTCTAAACAATAGAATTAATATAGTATCCACCGAGTTTCAAACCGTGTGCCACTGGCCCTTGGGGATTTCTCGGTTATCAAAAAAATAAATTAAGCAAAGTCACCTAATGCTGTGGATTTCTCATTACAGTGCTTCTGTTATAGCACACTTTTCGTGAAGAAAAAACAAATTAGTTTCTGTGCTAAATAAATTAAGCAGAGTCACCGACTGCTGTCTTCTCATTACAGTGCTTCTGTTATAGAACACTTTTGGCGAAGAAGATATAAAAGAAAAAGAGATCAACCAACAGGGAACATTTGGAATTTTTATTTAGACTTTAAAAGGAAAGAAGAAAAGAGAGTACCATCAGGTACCTTCGCTTTCTTGATAATCTGAATCACGTTTTCTAATATTTGATAGCTCATTGATTAAAAATTACTGATTCATTTGTCACTCACAGACTTAAACATATAGTTGAAAACCAAAGCCAAACTTTACCATCGGCCTAGCAAGAGGATGACCCACTGAGAAAATTTCCAAAAGAATTTTGAGATAACAAACCTTTTTCTAAGATTTCATGTGCCAATCTTGCAAATCTTTCACTGCATTGATTCATGGAAAGTTCAAATCTGAGGCTATCTACTTCTCGTACATAAAGATCAATAGCCATCCACCTGGACAGAAGAGAGACATCTTTTGTGACCTGAAATAACAAAAAATATATGTTAATTTTGTAGATGGAAATCACTGCATCAGTACAAGTGATGGTTTTCCTAACACAAGCAACAGAATGCAGGATAAAAGAACTCTGCTTCTCATCAAGAATGTGCCGAGCAAAATTTAAATTTTTTCTTATGATGTTTACCGAACTTATACTAGTAAGTTTCATCACTGTTTATGAGAAAAGAAATATTACCCAAGTGGAAGCAAGACTTTACTGTGACATAGATTCTATTTTTAGTGGATCTTGAACACAGGAAAAGAAAGAAAGAAAGAAAGATATGTACGCAAACTCCATATTCACCAGAGTATAAAGATGTAATTGAGTTTGGAAAACAACACTAATCTTTTGCATGGATAAGCATATTAAATGCAACCTTTGCTGTGACATTTGGATTTCCATCTCGATCACCCCCCATCCAAGATCCAAATCTTATCGGCGTGCAAGTCAATGGTAGAGGCCTTCCAGTATGCTAAAAGGAGGGGCAGAACCAATTATAACATATTGTATACCTTCATTACAACTGTGTGAAAAATCATATTATAGAAAACCTTTCTTAAAGCATTGCTGACTCGACGTAAATAATGGGGTACAGCTTTCCACAGCGTCTGTTCCACAATATGTAAACCTGAAAGGTCATAACTTATTGTCTTTCTAGAATGAAAAGGTGTTGAAATCAGAATTTGTAGAAATCTCCAAAAAGAAAAAATACCAGCCCTAGCTTCATCAACTGGAGTAGGTTTATGCCGCCTGAGCTCATCTGTTTGCCATATGGATGTCATCTCTCTGACCTACAATAACCACAAAGATTTTTGGATCAGTGACGATGTTCAATATGTGGCTATAACCTCCACAACGCTTAATGGTACCAACCAGATCTTCAATTAGCATCTCTCTGTCTTCGATCCCAAGATCAGGCCTGTCATTATATTCCAAAAGGTGCTGCACAAAATAAAGATTCACAGAGCAACAATGGTCAAAGATGGTTTGATCTAATATAGAACTGTACTCTTATCCGGAAAACATTCTGAGGAAAGAAAACGCACTGCAATTCTGATGTGTTTGTATTGCAAGGTACGACGGTTTATTTGTGTGGGGTGTGCAGTGAGAACAATCTCAACTACCTGCAATAAGGAGAAAATTTGCTTAATCAGAAAAACGCCTGATAAAAAAACTTCCACATGTATCAATTTGACAAATTGGATGAATAAAGCAGACCTGCTTGCAAACAGTGTCATAAAGCTGATCTGGAGGAACACCACTCTGCAAGAGGTGGTTGAAAATGTCATCACAAGATTTTGACAATTGTGCTACTCCTCGCGCCTTGCGGACTCTGCAAACATGACTCAGTTATCAAATACATTTATGTGGTCCCTACACCTACCTATTGAAAGGCGAAAAGACAAGCAGTTAAATCTATCACCGAGCAAATTCAACATTCAGAATTACTATCACAACTACTGTAATTACATATGCAACCCATAAAGCACTTGCTAGGAGATGAATAGATGAACAAAGGGAAACGTGGGGTACTCACCTATGATGTGTTTCTGCAATTCCCATCAAATTAAGATAATGGCTAAATGTACGGGCAAGAGCAAGAGCTTCCTCTAGCGTCATTTTTGACAACTCTGATGCCAGTTGTTTCTCAAGAAGCTCTGCTGTGTCCTCAATTCCTGCCATTCTCATGTTACAGGCACCCTAAAGATGGGAAAAAATCTTCAATTAGTATAACAACATATACCCTCTACAAGAAGTTGTAAATTCTACACTTAGCACAGCCCTTTAGAACAAAGAAATCAATCCATTGAGACGACAAAAAGGAATCACAAAGAGATGTTCAAAAGCCAACATATGTTCGGGAATATACCCATATTTCAGCAAATTTCTGCATTGTATTAATTTTTGAAGTGGGTATATTAAGAGGGATGTCAAAAAATCAGTTATAGATACTAAAACTTGTTACGTCTACACATATAAATCATTCAACAAGCATCAGCTCTGACTAGGCACATAAAAACAGATACATCAAAGAACATCAAGCACTAAATCGACATGATTTTGAGCACATGCATGTACAAGGGCAGAACTCCAGACAGAGAATAAGCGAATCTAGATAACTATACAGGGAACTATCAACGCATGCAGGGAACAGATCTTTCATATGAATAAAATTAAAAAAACAACCATCGCGGGAAGCAAGAAAATGAAACGAAACCCACATGATATATATTCAAGGGAAAAAATCAACAGTACCTCAATGCGTCTATAGTCCTAAAATAAATAAACAAAATCATTCCTCTCTAATCCGTGATATTCGCACAATTTTAAGGACAGAGGATCCATCACAAAATATTTACTCGACCAAGAGAAAGAATCAGGTCATACCTGAGAAAATTTTTTGCAGACGTAAAACAAATAATATAAAAGCATTCAACGAACCCCTTATTGGGAAAAAAAAAGACAGAAATGTGAGTAGAGGGGAGAGAAAATGTGAAATCAACCTGAGCAAGAACTCGAGTTCGTTCAACTTTTTCCATGAATTGAGGACCAACTTCCCTATGAAGAACATCATTGAGAAGGCTCTGAAGCAGCCTACAATCATCTTCAAATCCCTGAAAGGATATTTCCTCTGCTATATCATCAGTTACGTCCGTCATTGTTACAGTTTTGGGCTTACACAGAGAAAAGAGGGTCTCAGACGATCGTCAATGGTGGAGATTGGGAGGAAAATGGAGCTATCAAAAAAAGGAAGATGAGAGAGAGAGTGTGTGTGTGTGTGAGGTGGAGAGTTTGAGAAGGAAAAGAAGAGTTGCTTTATGAGAAGATCTCATATTTCTCCCTACCTGAAAGCCCTGCAGAACGGAAAAGAGGATGCTGACAAGTGGCATCTAGAGAGAGGAATATTCTATCACTTCTTTTTGGATTTTGCTTTGTTGGAATATATACATTTACATTATACATATACATATATATTAATAATGGATGTTTTACCCAATTAATTTTTTTTTCCATATAAACCTTCATTTTCCAGATTATATTCTAATTTTTCTTTTTGGAGAGTGATTTATAATTATATCTTAAATTATTTGATAATAATATAAAAGTTATTTTATACTACATAAGGTATAATAATATCTTCTTTACTTAAATTGAATACAAATAGAGTAGCTCATAGAACCCTGCAAAAGTGGAATTAGTGATATTATTCAAACATAAAAATAATAAAAATGTACATGAACTATCGAAATAGAATAAAAATAAAGGCTATCACACTTATTTCATATATATTATGTTTTCTCCTTTCATCAATGAATATAATTTTTTTGTTCTTAAGCTTTCTTCTCCATAAAAAATCAAAACATATATGTGTGACCTAATTATTACTTCTAATAAATTGGGATCAAAGTTCTTAATATGAACATATATTAGTGACCTAATTATTACTTCTAATAAATTAGGTTTCATCGTTTTTAATATGAAGAGATTTGATAAATATTTATTTTTTATTTTGTTTGTTCTAATATTTTTAGAGGAGATATAACTATATGATCGAACTCCTTTTATTTTTAAGGTTTTTTCTTTGAATAATTTGAGAACTTATTTTATTTTGAATAATTAAATCCTAATGAGTTTATTTAGTTTAGTGGGTCGGGTTTGGATCTAAAGGAAAAACGGGTATTTTAATTGAAATTGAGTATTTTAAGCCAATTTGGGGGATTCCATCCAATTGAGGGGCAATTTTGTTTACTTTGTTAACGGCGGAGGTATATTTAGCTCTATAGTTTAACTAGGGGCAAAATTAGCTAATATACAAAAGTAAAGGGGTATTTTTGACCATTTTCCCTTTAATAAATGTAAACAATCTTTTTCAACTATTATATTGGACATAAATTATTTGTCTAATCTTTATTTGCACTAGGAGTATTATATTAAAGAGTAGTACACTACAACTCATGTTTAATTTTACTTTTTATTGAACTAAAATTCGATTCTTGAGTTATATATATTTTTTAGAATAACTTTGTGATAGTGTATTATATTTTATTATGAATTTTTACTTATTTGGTAAGACTGTATAAGAATTTAGACAATTTAAATAGTTTTTTACAACTTATGGAGTTCTTATGTTCATTAGAAAAAAATATAATTTAAAAATCTTAAATTGAATGTCCAAACAAAACTTCAAATTTCATCTCATATGATTTCATCATATTTTAAATTATAATTTCATTTCAGATGAACGGGCCCTAAGTTTTAAGAAGGAACATATGAGACCCGCAGATAAGGGCATAATTGAGCCAATTCTTTGACGGTAAAAATTTTTTTATCCTATATTTTTAATAGTTTAAAAATATTTTTGAATCAAAAAATATAAAGGACTTCTGTCTATTTAT
>JACEIK010001114.1:257934-278951 GCA_018107945.1 Datura stramonium
TGGTCATAGCCAAAATTTAGGGCCGAACGGAGACGGTCAATCAAATCTCGAGACATCTATGGGCTAACACACACCGAAATTTTTGAAAATCGTTAATTTTTATTTATGGGAAAATTGGTGATGCCGGCCGAAAAAATTGATAGAGCGCTCGTCACCAGGCCTTGTAGGCTGGTCACAGCCAAAATTTGAGGCCGAACGGAGACGGTCAATCAAATCTCGAGACATCCATAGGCTAACACACACCGAAAATTATGAAAATTGTAAATTCTCATTATTGCGAAAAATGGTGATGCCGGGAAAAAAAGTTGATAGAGCGCTCGTCACCAGGCCTTGTAGGCTAATCACAGCCAAAATTTGAGGTCGAACGGAGACGGTCAATCAAATCTCGAGACATCCATAGAATCATGAAAATCGTAAATTCTCATTATTGCGAAAAATGGTGATGCCGGGCAAAAAAGTTGATAGAGCGCTTGTCATCAGGCCTTGCAAGCTGGTCATAGCCAAAATTTAGGGCCGAACGGAGACGGTCAATCAAATCTCGAGACATCTATGGGCTAACACACACCGAAATTTTTAAAAATCGTTAATTTTCATTTATGGGAAAATTGGTGATGCCGGCCGAAAAAATTGATAGAGCGCTCATCACCAGGCCTTGTAAGCTGGTCACACCCAAAATTTAGGGTCGAACGGAGACGGTCAATCAAATCTCGAGACATCTATGGGCTAACACACACCGAAAATTATGAAATCATAAATTCTCATTATTGCGAAAATGGTGATGCCAGACGAAAAAATTAATAGTGCACTCGTCACCAGTCCTTGCAGTCTGGTCACAACAAAAATTTATGGCCGAACGAAGACGGCCAATCAAATCTCGTGACATCCATGGGCTTACACATACCGAAAATTTTGAAAATCATAAATTCTCATTTATGCGAAAAATGGTGATGCCGAGCCAAAAAATTGATAGAGCGCTCGCCACCAGGACTTGTAGGCTGGTAACAGCCAAAATTTGAGACCGAACGGAGACGATCAACCAAATCTCGAGACATCCTTAAGCTAGCACACAACGAAAATCTTGAAAATCATAAAATTCTCATTTATGCGAAAAAATGGTGATGCCGGCCGAAAAAATTGATAAAGCGCTCGTCACCAGGCCTTGTAGGTTGGTCACAACTAAAATTTGGGGTCGAACGGAGACGGTCAATCAAATCTCGAGATATCCATAGGCTAACACATACTGAAAATCTTGAAAATCAAAAATTCTCATTTATGCAAAAAATAGTGATGCCGAGCGAAAAATTGATAGAGAGCTCGTCATCAGGCCTTGTAGGCTGGACATAGCTAAAGTTTGAGGCCCAACGGAGACGGTCAATCAGATCTCGAGATATCCATAGGGTAACACACACCGAAAATCTTGAAAATCGTATATTTTCATTATTGCGAAAAATGGTGATGCTGGGCGAAAAAGTTGATAGAGCGCTCGTCACCAGGCCTTGCAGGCTGGTCATAGACAAAATTTAGGGTCGAATGGAGACAGTCAATCAAATCTCGAGACATCCATGGGCTAACACACACCGAAATTTTTGAAAATCGTAAATTCTCATTTATGGAAAAATTGGTGATGCATTGGTGATGCCAGCCGGGAAAAATTGATAGAGCGCTTCGTCACCAGGCCTTGTAGCCTATGCACAGCTAAAATTTAGAGTTTAACGGAGACGGTCAATCAAATTTCGAGACATCCATGGGCTAACACACACCAAAAATTATAAAAATTGTAAATTCTCATTATTGCAAAAAATGGTGATGCCGGGCGAAAAAATTGATAGAGCGCTCGTCACCAGTCCTTGCAGGCTGGTCACAACTAAAATTTATGGCCAAACGGAGACGGTCAATCAAATCTCGAGACATCCATGGGCTTACACACACCTAAAATCTTGAAAATCGTAAATTTTCAATTATGCGAAAAATGGTGATGCCGAGCTAAAATTTGATAGAGCGCTCATCATCAGGACTTGTAGGCTGGTCACAGCCAAAATTTGGGACTGAACGGAGACGATCAACCAAATCTCGAGACATCCTTAGCCTAGCACACAACGAAAATCTTGAAAATTGTAAATTCTAATTTATGAATGAAAATGGTGATGTCGGTGAAAAACTAATAGAGCGCTCGTCACCAAGTTTTGTAGGATGATCACAGCCCAAATTTGAGGCCAAACGGAAACGTTCAATCAAATATCGAGACATCCATGGTCTAACACATACCGAATATCTTGAAAATCGTAAATTTTATTTTTGCAAAAAATTGTGATGCCGGTCGAAAAAATTGATAGAGCGCTCGGGGCTACTCAGGCCTTGTAGGCCGACACAGCCTAAAATTTGGGGCGAATGTGAGACGGTCAATCTGTTACACTCGTGAAATTCCCGACACATAGATGGCCTATTCGCATGTTGGTTAAGAGTATTTGAATACCACACATGCTAGGAAAAGGCCCGGGGAAAGACTGGATAAGAAATTCGTCAACCATCGCGAAGGAGTCAGCAGAGCCCCTCCGCGATGGCAACGTGTCACGGAGGGGGAGCCTGGGCGTTGGCTTCGTGACACGTTGGCCTTGTCCAGGCTCAAGTATATGTGCCCAACTTCGGCTTAATTCATTTAAACCTTATAATTTCCAGAAAAATTGCGAGAAACAGAGGATAACGTGAAGTTGTGATAACTATCATTCGATTACGCTCACAACGCGTCCAATTAACATAACTCATACCGAGGTATTTAGCAGCAGAGAGCATTCCTACGGAATTTATTTCGCAAATTTGACCGAAAATCGTCGCGCTACTGAGCTAAGGTAAGTGGAATTGCTCCAAATTAGTGTCACGTAATTTAGCCTTAAAGTGAATATTTCCTTATGGACTTTCTTGAGAAATAAAGCAAGTTTTCGACTCGGCTGTTCTTTCATAAACCAAAGTTTGGGCCATAAATATGGTCGGAAGTGATATTTTCTTCCAGAATATTAGTGTTTAGTTCTAATTGACACATATGTGAATGCAGTTGGGAGAAACAATCTGAGTAATTGACCGAGCTTCGCCCGTTAGTCGATAATCCGGGCGAAGGTATGTAAAGCCAGCTTTCTTCGCAAGTTAGTAACTTTAGCCTAGTATAATGTAGTAAACCTGTAATAGAATTCCTGGAATCGAATATTGAAGTTTGGTGTGAATTCAGTAAACCTGTCTTGGTAAAAGAGAGTCATATTTGGGCCTGAAAGTTAGTAAAGCAATACCAAATGGCGAGATATTATTATTTGCATCGCTTAGCCAAAAGATGCGTTAGTACATGTTTTATAATAATATGACATAGCCATATTCCGAATAAAAGCTAGTAAAGTAAATCAGATAATATCTTGGCTACAAATTTAGCAATGGCTGCACAGATAGTATCTTGGCTACAGTATAGCCATACAGACAGATAGTACTACAGTATAGCCATACAACAGATAGCATCTTGGCTACAGTATAGCCATACATTCAAATAAGATCTCGTGATTTAGTATAAAGCAGTATGAGAAACAGCATAACACGTAAAGAGTTCTGTAATGTTAAACCGTAATACGTATAGTATTTTCGCTTAAACATGCTTGGCTATATATGTGATTATTGATTGTTGAGACTTGATTGTGTCGTGAGGGCCCATTTGAGCGTCCTCGCCGCCCCTGGGTTGGTAACTATGTCGCCCACCGAGCGGGTGGGTATACGTCACTCCAAGGAGTGGCATGCCGTCCGCAGTAGGACGAAGATGGGATGAAGCTTTCCTCATATCAGCCGATCAGCGCATAGCAGTACAGTTTACCCTGTTGTGCGCATGCGCCCAGGGAACAAATTTCAGATATAATTACAGTTACAGATACAGTACAGGAGTCCTCCGAATCCAGACACAGTTATTTATATGGAGGCCATAGCTCGAGCTGAGACCTGTGGGGCCTGTGAGAGGTGCTCGAGTTAGCAGATGAGTGGAGTGACTTTGTTGGATGGTTTTGACCCAGGTAGGGGTATATTGATTGTTTGGATTGGTTGGCGCCTTCCGACTTATGGGGGCTGGATATTGGTTCTTGCTTGTTATATATGTACTTATATGTTATATAGTCGCTAATAGACAGCAGATCGCCACGTCGACAGGTACGTCCGCCCTATCACAAGACAGTAAAAGTCCGCATTCAGCCTATATCGCCTACAACATTCATATTTCCGCTATTCAGAGTTGCTAGTTATGTTGTTTATATTCAGATGTGTTCAGATGTGTTCAGTTGCTTTGAATACTCGGTACCAGTGGTACTGACGCCCATTGGGGCGCTATATTAATTGCCTGCAGGTACTCATAGATGAGAAGGCGATCCCTCGTGATCTCAAATGCTATAGAGTCACGCCTCCACATCCGGAGCTTGATATTCAGAGGTGTAGTTCATTTTCTTTTATTATACAGTATGGGTAGGCCGGGGCCCTGTCCCGATCATTTTATCAGTACTCATAGAGGCTTGCAGATTGTATATATACATCTCCCTATGGTTAGTTGTGCCGGTCATATGGAGTCGTGCGTTTTGTTTAGATGTTTAGATTGTTGATTGTGTTGGTCGTGTGTAGCCATAATCTGATAGTAGTGGTGACCTTGCCGGTCACGTAGATATATAGTATTTTATATGTTGAGTTACAGATAACTAGACAGCATGGTGGCCTTGTCAGCCCGGCATAGGTTCCCTATAAGATGTAGGATCTCCAAGTTAGCTAAAGTTTTATATAGGTGGCTATAGGTCCAATAGCCTGGAGGCTGTATTTACAACCGTTATATAGCCCGGCCGATTCCATGAACTGAGATAGAGCCAGTCGTGCACCAGATGTGCTTAGCTCACCAGCTTAGCAGTCCAGGTCCTAATAGGGCACCAACAGGTGCCAGTCATACCTCCAAGGCGGGGCGTGACACAATCAAATCTCAAGACATCCATACACACACACCTAAAAATCTTTAAATCGCAACTCTCATTTATGCGAAAAATGGTGATGCAGGGCGAAAAAATTGATAGAGTGCTCGTCACCAGGCCTTGCAGGCTGGTCACAGCCAAAGTTTGAGGCTGAACAAAGACGGTCAATCAAATCTCGAGATATCCATGGGCTAAAAGGCATCGAAACTCTTGAAAATCGTAAATTCTCATTTATGCGAAAATGGTGATGCCGGTTGAAAATTGATGAAACGCTCGTCACCAGACCTTGAACGCTAGTCACAGCAAAAATTTGGAGCTGAACGGAGACGGTCAATCAAATTTCGAGACATCTATGGGATAACACAATATCAAAGCACAAAAATCTTGAAAATCGTAAATTATCATTTATGCAAAAATTTTATGAGCGCTCGTCACCAGTATTGTAGGTTGTCACAATGCAATTAGGTCCGGAAGGAGATGTATCAATCAAATCTCAAGACATCCATGGGCTAAATACACATCGAAAATCTTAAAAATTGTAAATTCTCATTTATGCCAAAATTGGTGATGCATGCAGAAAAAATTGATAGATCGCTTCGTCGCCAGGCCTTGTAGGCTGGTCATAGCCAAAATTTGAAGTCGAACGGAGACGTCAATCAAATCTTGAGACATCCATGGGCTAACTCACACCGAAAATTTTAAAAATCGTAACCACACGCAAAAATTGGTGATGCCGGCCGAAAATTGATAAAACACTTGTCACCAATTCTTATAGGCTGGTCACAACCAAATTTTCGGGCTGAATGGAGACGGTCAATTAAATCTCGAGACATCCTTGGGCTAACACACACCAAAATTATTGAAAATAGTAAATTCTCATTTCTGCAAAAAAAATGGTGATGCCGACCAAAAATTGATAAAAGAGAACTCGTCACCAGGCCTTGTAGGCTGGTCACAACCAAAATTTGAGGTCGAACGGAGATGGTCAATCAAATCTCGAGACATCCATGGGCTAACATATATAACGAAAATCTTGAAAATCATAAATGGTGATGCCGGGCAAAAAAATTGATAGAGAGCTCGTCACCAAGCCTTTTAGTCTGGACATAGCCAGAATTTGAGGCCCAACGGAGACGGCCCATCGATTCGAGACATCCATGTGCTAACACACACCAAAATCTTAAAATCGCATATTCTCATTATTGCGAAAAATGGTGATGACGAAATTGATGACCGCTCGTCATCAGGCCTTGAAGGTTGCGCACAGCCAAATTTGGGCCAACGGAGACGGTCAATCAAATCTAAGAGACATTCATGGGTTAACACACACCGAAAATCTTGAAAATAGAAAATTCTCATTTATGCTAAAAATGGTGGTGTCGGGCGAAAAAATTGATAGAGCACTCAACACCAAGGTTTGCAGGAGATCACGCCAAAATTTGAGGCCTAAACGGAGCCAGTCAATCAAATCTCGAGACATCCATGGGCTAATACACACGAAATCTTGAAAATCGTACATTTTCATTTATGCGAAAAATGGTGATGCCGGACGAAAAAATTAATAGACCGCTTGTCACCAGGCCTTGTAGGCTGGTCACAACCAAAATTTAGGGCCGAACGAAGACGGTCAATCAAATCTCGACACATCCTTAGGGTAACACACACCGAAAATCTTGAAAATTGTAAATTCTCATTTATGCTAAAAATGGTGGTGTCGGGCAAAAAAATTGATAGAACGCTCAACACCAAGGTTTGTAGGATGATCACGCCAAAATTTTGGGGCAAAATGCAAATGGTCAATCAAATCTCGAGACATCCATGGGCTAACACACACCGAAAATCTTGAAAATCGTAAATTTTCATTTATGCAAAAAAATGTGATGCCGGCCGCAAAATTGATAGAGCGCTCGTCACTAGGCTTTATAGGGTGGACATAGCCAAAATTTTGGCTCGAACGGAGACGGTCAACCAAATCTCAAGACATCCATGAGCTAACACACACTGAAAATTTTAAAATCATAAATTCTCATTTATGCAAAAATGGTGATGTCGATTAATTAAAGTGATAGGGAGCTCTTCATCAGGACTTGTAGGGTGCGCACGACCAAAATTTTGGTTTGAATGGAGACAGTCAATTAAATCTCGAGACATCCATAGGCTAAGTAAGACACACCGAAAATCTTGAAAATCGTAAATTCTCAATTATGCTAAAAATAGTGACGCCGGCTGAAAAAATTGATAAAGCGCTCATCACTAGGTCTTGTAGGCTAGTCACAGCCAAAATTTGAGGCCGAACAGAGATGGTCAATTAAATCTCTAGACATCCATGGACTAACACACCGAAAATTTTGAAAATCAAATTCTCATTTATGAAAAAGAATGATGCCGGTCGAAAAATTGATCCTACTTTTTTCCCTTATCTTGCTTAGGCTGAGCTCTGGGGTTCAAGGAGAGAGCTTGTCCCCAAGTCTTGTAGGCTGGTCACAATCAATATTTGGGCCAAACAGAGACGGTCAATCAAATCTCGAGAAATCCATGGGCTAACACACACCGAAAATATTGAAAATCGTAAATTCTCATTTATGAGAAAAATGGTGATGTCGGTCGAAAAAATTGATAGAGCGCTCGTCACCAGGCCTTGTAGGCTGGTCACAGCTAAAATTTGGGATCGAACAGAGACGGTCAATCTAATCTCGAGACATCCATGGGTTAACACACACCGAAAATCTTAAAAATCGTAAATTCTCATTTATGGGAAAAATGGTAATGCCGGAAAAAAAATTGATAGAGCGCTCGTCAGCAGGCTTTGTAGGTTGGTCACAGCCAAAATTTGGGACATAAGTTTTTTTATCCGACATAAGTTAAGAACTTAAAGACATAACTTTATGAGTTTTGAAATTAAACTTTTATCTCTATCATATAAGTTGTGTAGGTATAAGACATTACTTCTGGATTATGAATTTCTTAAAGTATAACGTTCTGAAACTGAATTTATGGCCCTGTTGACTTAAGTTAAATAGGAACTAATGCAGCAATTTTTCATTCAATAGAATAACCAAAAAAAAATTAAAATTCTTTTAAGTGTTGATTTTCCCCTTTTAAAACTGTTTAAGAACGCCTTAAATTTTGTGAGTAAACAAAACAATGTTTTTCTTTTCTAAGTTTGGTAGACAACCACATTTTTATTTTCATATGTGCTAAGTTTTAAATAAATTAATTATTTATTGTTTTTATAAAGAATGTAGAATCTTTTGGAAAGCCAATTCTTTTTCTTCCTATCCTATTCGAATAAGGATAAAATTAAAAACTAATAAGATCTTAATGACTCAATTAGGGAATACATTTTGCAAGTTTATCTAAAATATTAGATAAATCAAAAGGATAAAAAAATTTATCTTATTTATTAGAGTTAATTTCAAAAACACATTTGAAATATTATGTTTTCGTGAATTTTCTATCTGAACTAGCAAGGTTCACTTTTCCTATCTGAACTATCACCGATTGTTTATTAAAACACATGGACTAGTATCTGATGGTGCGTGTACTATACTCTTTTTCTGTTTGTTTGTTTAAAAATGATGTCAAGTGACACTCACGTAGATAATTAAAGAAATTAATTAAAAGATATTCAAAAACATAAATTACACCTGAAATATAATCTTTTTGCGAGTATCCTATCCGAATTATCAGGTGTTTGCGTTTTTTATCTAAACCATCACCAACCAGTACTTTATCAAAACACACACCTCGAAACTAATGAGTCAGATTCCATGTAAACAAAATTTTCAATCCATCCATTCAGGTGATTACATTGTCGTGCTAGGGATATTAGGAATTTGTATTTTTAGTGTGATGATCGCAATAGGATGAATCACACGCGTTCTAATTTTGGATCGAGATGTAATTTATTGATTCTTTCTTTGCTATTGAGAAAGCAAATATATCATCTTGATATTGTCCATGTATATAAGTTATATCGAGTGAATATGGCTCCGCAACTGATCAAGTAACTAAAAACCAAGACATATAAACATTATGTTGTGTCGAATTATTCAAGCAATGAGACAATTAAAGTAAATAGCAATCAAATAAGCAAACTAACCACTTTGAATTCATTTTCTTCTCTTTTTTTTTTCTTTTTCATAATATATTTTCTTCTTAATTCTACAAATTAAAAAGAAAATACATTATATTCCCTAAGACCAATCAGCATAATGATACATATTAATACTCCCATTGTCATCATAATGTCCCTCATTGCCTTGAAAAATGAGGGACTTGTCCATCTGTGACACAAGTTTGTCTATCATTAAAAACATCAAAAGATTTGCTTTTCACATCCCACCAAAAGTGACAAAAAAAAACACTTTTTCCGAAAAGATTCCCACAAAATGATCAACTGAACTCTTCATTTATCGAAGGAGAATGATCTCCCAAATCGTCTTGTCCAGATGCACAATGAATTGTTAGCGGCGCGGAATTATTAGGAAGGTTGTTGATAATATGCACCTTGTGCTTTGGGGTAAACAAACATGTTTTTGCTGTTGAAAATTCAAGAGTGACCAATAAAAATAAGAAAATGTAGATCAATGAATTAGCCATAGTAAGAAAATAATGAGAAATATTTTGGAGTTTGTCATTTCTTATATATATTTTGGATTTCAAGAATTTATGCATTGATTATTATATCATTTTACTTCAGGTAAAATAGTTAAGTTTTTGTAAAGAAGTTTGTTGGGAATGATTTTGTTTGTACTTCAAATGATTTAGATAGCAATTTTTATAAAAGAAAATGAAATCAATAATATCTAATGATAAGATCAATGGAAATCAATTAATAATACCAAAGGATTTATTTATTTTATTTCTATAATAAAAGAACTAAGAAAAGAAACTAAATCAGACAATAATAACGTAAATGTCCCTTTTTAGGCAACCATTTTAATTTTGTCATTATTTTTAAAAGTTGTGCATATATAGCTTTTGAAAAATATCGAATATTAAACTTGGATTTAATATATATTGATATATTGTTCAATTTTATAGATAGCACATTAATTATCGTCTAATGTTCGTAATATCTTACAAAAATCTTAAATTGTCGTTTTATATTTTCCAATAAGAGTTTCAACTTGTTCTAAAAGATCTTTAAATCATGATTTAAAAAATACATAAGTTGTAAGAGAAATAAAAATAAAATCATTTACTAAGCAATTATTCCAAAAAGGGTCGACCGGAGAAAATTACATGTTAACGAATAGATTCAACCTATCATGACAAAGATTTGAAATGAATTGTATAAGTGACATTTTACATTGATTATGTCCTCCGGTCTTTCAACATACTTCATCTTCACTCCTACCCCTGTGGCCCACATCCTGATTACCACCCCCACACTTCTACACCTCACCCACCTCCCATAATATTTGTCTAGATTATATACAAATATTTTTAAGATAATAATTTTTGCTTACGTACCGAACACAAGAAAAATAAGTAAGAAACTCATTTATTTTCCTAAAAATATTTTCCTTCGTACCGAACACACTTTTAGTTTTTCTCGTTCGTCACCTATAAGTTACGAATTCAAACAGTGAAAGCAATCACTAATACTTAAATTAGGATAGACCGACTACATCAAACCCCTTGGGATGTACCTTTTCCTAGATCATGTTAACGCATGATATTATGTATCTGGCAGCCCTTACTCAACCCACTCATTTAATACCGGACATTTATATCACTGTACATATTTTTTGTGTATTTGTATGTATAATAATATCATTTGAGTTGAATAAGTAATACGCGACGCTTTTTTATTTGAAGTGTGGATTGTTTGTCCCATTTGTTAGAGAAAACAAATGAAGAAAAAGACAATTAGATACCACAAATGAAACATAATATATGTATAATATGTGTATAATCATGTATAATTAGTGTATAATCTACATATTTTTACCTAGTTCGTGGCTTTCATCTTTTCCTTCAGGCAATTAGAAGAAGAAAACGCCAAAAAGAACGATCATCGTTGTTCAGAATTCAAAGAAAAACACCAGTGAAGTGATGTAAAACTATTACTCTTATTAAGGAAGAAGGCCATCTATATATATATATATTCCCAGAATCAGAAAACAACAGGAAAAAAAAAACAGAAGCATCGGGCTGGTGGCGGGCATTTTACATTAACTTACCGCTCATTCAACACCCCTGTACATTCACTACCTTTAGGATACCCTTAGAAACTACGAAAAGAAATGGTCATAAACCGAAAGCTATTTACATGCAAGGTTGTGCAGCATTAGGACTCGGGCTGCTCAGTCTTCACAGCTGCACGCGGTGATGATATGCAGTTCCCGTTTTGAAGGTAAAGGCTGTTGGCAACTATAGAGTCACTAACCAAGCCCGCAGCATCAACATCATCAAAATTGAGAGCGCCCCTGAGCTTCCGATTGCTACATGATGAAAGAAGGATTTGAGTTTTAAGAGTGTCTGACATGAAATATATTTAGATTAAGGAATTTGGTGATAGGTAAAGAACCATGTACCCGTTCAAGCGGTTATTGATTACTGTCAGATCTTTTGAAGGGCTCTGATAAGCATGAGTGCTCTCTCCCACGCAAGCATAATAGCTTTTAGAGCTATGGGAAATCAAGGCATCCATCTGAAATCAGAAATAAGAGATAAATGTGAGAAATAATGGACCAAAGAAAGGAGGTATTCATTCAAATGAATCAAGCTCAGATTGTAACGGGAAATTGTAATAATCCCAACTGTGGGATTGAAAACCCTTATCGGAATATTCCTTTAGGCTAGTGAACACTACGACTAGCGATGTACAAGTAGCTTTCTACCATAACAGGGACAAGCAATAACAACAGAATTTAGCAGGTCATCACCGGCTTGGCAGAAAAATCTTCTCTCCCTCCTGAATAAGCATCTTCCTTTCCGCCGTTTCTTTTTCTTTTCAAGTTCAAGATTCACGCAGAAGCAGGAGTCCTTACTTACCCTCATTCCTAATTAAAACATGCCAGGTAATCTCTATTGTATATATTCTCAGATATGAATGAAGAAGCCAACAATAATTAGTTAGGCATAAATCAGCATCTGAATTTTGGTCGAAATTCATCCATGTCAATTATATAGGTATATTTCATATATTTTCTCAACTCTGAAACACTTTGAGGTATGCCGAACTTCAAGTCACATTGTAAAACTATCGAGAATTAAATCACTACCTTAGATGATCGCAGCGGTGATACATAAACATTATGAACAGCAGATACTTTCTTTGGAGACATGTCAGGGAGACTGGGAAATGGAGAGTGTCTGGGGGACGCCAGACCTTGACCTGAATGAAATGAAGAACAAAAAACGGCCACAGGTTTAACATTGGTACATGAGAAAGAAATCAGATATAGAAACCAAACCACAAGAAAAAGTTTTACTTCACAAAACACATAATGAAGAGAACTTACCCTCGTTCTTGTTTTTTTCAACATGGTTATTCTTTTGCTCATTTCCAGCGGGTGCAAGCTCGACTAATAATGGCTTAACAGAGGGAATAAACATTTCATTGTAGAATGTGATGATATCAACGTGATCTGAACCTGTTCTCTGTTTTAAGACAAAAAATTGGTCAGTGATTCTAGAAACTGTAAAAGACTCATGTCAACAATCTAAAGACTGGTCACATTACCCCATTGTGGCGTGCTGATGTCCAGTCAATAAAAACACTTCGAAAAACTTGTGGCTTGCACTGAGGTTGCTTCCGGTAGTTGTATATAATTTCTTTGAAGGTCAAGTTAAGTTGTGAAATCTGCATGTAATAGAGAATCAAGGTATGAAAATAGAAAACTACAGACTAAAAACTCCAGTTTCCCCCATGTTCCTGAACATCTACCTTGGCAACTCCATAGAAAGAGCATAGGATGATCTGGTCAATATGTCGTCTGAAGAAAAGACTTGTCCTCTGACTGAGTATCTTCTGAAAAAGGCAATATACAGTCTCCCTTATTTGTTGAGAAAGTTGCAGCCGTTCAATCATGCCATTAATTCTAACAGCAGCCAACTTCACAATCTAGGTGGAATGTGACGCAAGAAAAAAGAGGTCAAGTAATCAGCAGACTAAACCAAAGGAAATCCTCATCGAGAAAAAAAGTCTCTATAGCATATAAACAGAAGAATCAGAATCCAGAAAATCCACATTCAGACTGCTAGATTCCATTGTTTGCCTCAGCCATTCACAGCTTGACATTTTTGCTTCATATTTTATAAGAAGCTACTAGAAGAAGATTTAAATCAAGCTCTCAATTGTCATGAGTTACTTGGATCAAAAAGTTAGCTGTTACAGATACGTAATTCTTTCCAAAAAATAGTTCAAAATTGCAGATCATGAAGAACACTTTTGGCACAAACTGGCTAACAGGCATGTGAGCATATGAACAATGTAAAAACGTGCCAGCATAACTACTTCAACGAGAGATAGACACCGCCTGATCAGCATACAAACTGATACAATGCCTTGACAGTTCTATACCTTGCCAAAGAATACATTGATTGATGTCTCAGCACATGTTTCCCCTCCACCACCAGGGTTTGGTCTAGTTGGACTGTAAAAGTTCAAAAGATCAACACTTTATAGCAAAATACAAATACCTGGATTATAGAGTAAATAAAAACTTAAGAATCAAACTATAAATCGAAAATACCTTGCGAATGCAGACTGCAAAGCGGGAGGGGGAAACTTTGACTTTATATTGGTGAGAGCCAAAAAACGATCCTTCACAGGTGACGTGAAGGAATTTCGCTCAACCAACACACTGCGATATTCAGTACACAATCTCTTTGGTGACCGGATATCACCGAGTTGACCTAGTTTGAGATAAAGTTAGGTTAGTATTCCTCCCTAAGAATCCAAAAGGGAACAATTCAGGATTAAACTGTCCTGTAATTTAACGAAGCTTTGAGATTAAGGCAATCAGGATACCATTAGGGGCCAAGTCGTTCTTCTGCAGAGATGGCACTGGTGGTAAACTTCCTGTAGATGGGTTAATGTGCATTGCAATTGCATCCAAGGATGGCATTGGTTCAGCCAACAAGCCCTGGCGATTAATTTCAGCAGAAAGTGATGGCTTTGCAACTGTCAAAGAGTTGTACATTGAAGAGCCCTTTTCCCAAACCATGGTCTCCAAGAGTCGTTCTTCAAGTGAATTCAAATGGCGTCTCAGTTCTCGAGGAAGACTTTCTTCATGCCTGATGAAGCTCTCTATCACCTTACTGAGATCAAAAGATGTGATTCCTGTTCTCTCCAAAACAGCTGGAAACAACATAGTAACTGTCTTGTGAGTGGCAAGAACTAGTTCAGCTGAGCAGGCGAGCATACATCTATGAAACCTCTCATTGGTTAGCAACGAAGTTAAATTGGTCGCATGCAAAATCTGGGATTCTGCAATGCACATAGTCTGCAGAACCCTATAATACAACTTCAAAGCCTCAGATCTACGTTGCTCTGCCCATATGTTGTCCATTAAGCTCATGCTTTGCAGGCTCCCAGCTGCATAATGCTCCCCAGGACCACTACTTGGAAATATAGCCTCCAGAATAATATGAGCCCTCCGGATCACATCAGCTGATACATTTCTATCACAGGAGGACAAGAATCTCTCCAGCTCTGCTGAAGGTTTTGGCTGTAGTGGAGCTATGACAGTACGCAACCACCTGGCAGTTGTCATCGCTGTGCTTACAGGTGTAGCTACCATCTTTGAGTTACCACAATTTGGATTGTTATTAAAATTGGATGCACCAGGAGAACGGTAAGGAGAGAGTGGGCTTGTGATCGTCTTTGCTGGGGAAGCCATTGCATCAAATTTCTTCTGCACAACAGAAGACAAACACAAATGGTTTCAGAGAGTGTTCGATTTACTGCATATGTTGGCTCTAATAAAATCAGGAGATATCCTGAGAACAAACCTTGACTCCATTCATATTGACTGCACCTCCAGACAAGCTTCCTGACCCCAGCAAGCTATCCTCCTCATTGACAAAAATCCTCTCATCCAATTCACCCTTGTTCTGAATTGCATCATTGTAATCCTTCTCCAGTATACTTATACTGGAAGATAAAGATGATTCTTCCATTAAATCTTCAAAATAGGTCAGACCATCTGCAACAAACATCCTAACATTCAGGAAAAACAATTACTAAAGCAAGAGATTGCTGACGTCAAAAAAAAACCTGTGTCGATGTTGTCCAGATTCTCTGCCCTGAATTCTGAAGCCACACAAGGTTTCTTCCTCAACATTCCTGTTATTAAATTATTAACTTTGTCCATGGTCTCCCTCAAGTCATCTATTGAGGTCTGATAAATGCTGCTTAAAGAAACAAGCACGTCCACTTTGTCTCCTTTCTTAACTGTAAGAAAATCAGCTTTATAAGGTGGTCAACACCATCACAGATCTCCAGACAGAAAAGTTGAAGAGGTATGGACCAAAAGCCCTACTCTTTTAATGCAAAATATAAAAACATAATTACCAAATCGCGGGGAGTCATTGATGTTGAAATTTCTGAAGCGGACAGGCACATGTATCATTAAGATTGCCTGCACCGTGATTTATGAAGCAGTAGTCAGACATGTCACCTATATCTTAAGAGCAACATGGTAGTATCCAATCCATAGAATTGCAACGGAAAAGATGATTAGATGCACCGTGTTTAGTTATTGAATACATAACTGTTATGCCAGTATGCCAAAGACAGAAAAGAGTATAAATGTGCCAACCTCAGCTTGTTTAAATGCGAAGTGTAGCTGAAGTAAGCATTTTGGTGAAGATAAGCCGCAGATAAACAATGAACCCACTGGCCTCATAATTTATCGATTTTGAAAAAAAAATGATGTTTCCATTGAGGTCCACCTTAAGCACATTGGTGCGTGTACTAAACAACACCTAAGTGACGCTAAGCACCTAACCTAAAATGCACCTAGCTATATGGCTTAAATACACCTTTACAGCGTTGCACACAATTTATACAAGCATGTCCAATACAACATGCACATATAACAAAATAAATAACACAGAATCCAAGCAATCAAGTAGATGGTATAGGAACTGACCAGCACAGAAACTAAACCATTTGTGCATGTCACAAGGTCCTTGAAGCGGCTGAATACATGTTCACGAAGTGAAAGAAAAAGCAACCAGCCAAAACGATAATATTGTGGCAAGAGGATAGTAGAATTAGAAGTAGCAGACTGCTTGTCTTCATTGCTACTGCTTGACAAAAAAAGTTCCTGGTATGCACGCTTGTAGTACCTAAAAGCAATAAATATGTTATCAAATGTACCAAAACAAGCTACATCCTGAGTAGTAAAGGAATGAATACCATGATCATGTCAGAAATAAAGAAACAATAATTTAGAAAATTAGTTTGTCCTACCTACCAAAACAACTTTAAAAGGCATAAAACAAGAATATATTTTTTCTAGACTCATCCTACCAAAACAACTTTAAAAGGCGTAAAACAAAGAGATGAGAGCATAGCCAACTATTTGGCAAATTCCAATATAATAAACAAAAGATTCAAGTCATTCGTGATCATAAAGATTAATAAAGCATCCAATGATATGACCGACTGGAAAACATTAAACACATTGCTAAGTTTCTCAATCAAGAAGGTTAATCTTCCTAAACTGGTGTTGTGGTCTACATCCAGGAAGGTTAAGGAGATTGACAAACTTGTCTGTTGACACGTTTCATTATTCCAGAAAGGATCACAGATCTGACTATTTTTTTCTCTAGCCTGAAAAAAAAAATGAATCGAAAAAGGCTGAAGAATTAAGTAGTGAGGCATTGGTGATAGCAGAGTTGACAACCTAATGCATTAGGCCACTGGTGTAGCTTACGAATTTTAAAATGCTAAAAGTTACAAACCAAGGAGTTCCACAATGCTCAGCATGGCATAATGAATTGGAGGTCAGCTTGGTTCAGATATCTGCTCATTCATACTCTTAATCATCCAGGCATGTTCCTTATGATAGAGAAGACGCTGAGATGGGAATATACCATCATTCCCCTCAACACATACATGCTAAGCACCACGAGACCAGACAGGATACTTGACCTACTGTGTCAAATATGATGTTCAAGTACTACCTTAGTTCAGTAGTAGGATAAACCAAAAGGTTTCTTATATCAAACTTTGAATAAGATTATGATGCTGAACAGCACAAATGCATATAACGTGATAAAATATCACAAAGCATCATAAGTAGAGGAAATTAGTGCTTGAAAAGAGTACCCACTTGCTTAAAAGGCTCAAATGCACAAAGTTGGTCTGCAATTCCTTTGCCTAGAACAACAGTGCAAACAAATTAAAACCCATGAATAAATGCTTAAAACATAAAATACTACTAACTAATGATTCATTTCAATTGAGCAAATAGAAACAAAAATAGCTTCAGAATATGAGATTAACCCTCCACGACATCATTACCTGAAGTCTCTTCTCCCAATCTGAACCATATAGGTTGCTTAATATTGGACCAACTTTAACAATAAAATGTGGAAGTTCTTTGAAGAAGTCTAGGACACTATAACAAACGAAACAAAATTCATAAGAACGACAGAATCAAGACTTTTACAAGAAACACAAAGAACATCTAAAATTAGATAAACCCACTTGAGTTTCGCCCCTCGCAGAATTTGGCATAGATCAAATCCATTTCCTTCATTCCCATTACTTGAATTTTCTGCTTCGTTCTGGCTTAATCTCTTCACCGAGAAGAGAACAAACACAAACCAATACCGTTCAACTTCCTCCTGCTGATGCTGATTAAGAACACACTCAAATCAATTCTAGTCCATGTTAAGACAAATTAATTTAATATTTCACATGGAAGCAACAAAACTGTGTATTTATATAAAATTCGGGCAATCAAACCGATCAAGATACATAAAACAAAGAGAGCATCAAGGATGTTACCGATATAGCTCCAATAGAAGCATTATTTGACAGTAAAAGATGTTTGCTGTCCTTGAACAGCTTTATTGCTTCTAGCATAAAGCTCTCACCCATGGACAATCCATTCTGTAAATCAAACAACAGATATCAAAAATAATAACACCCGCTTAAAGAAAAAAACTAAACGTGTCATACAACAAAAAGAAAACGGAATTTGCATACATGGTTCTCTGAGCTTCAAGAACAGAATACAGGAAAAAGAAGGGGAAAAAAAAGAATAAATGACCAAAGTAGAGCTTTTCCAAATTAATAAAATAGGAACATATATGTAAAAGAAAAATCCAAAATTAATAGCGTGTAAGGGGTTGAGCTGAAATTTGATCAAACTACAAAATAAATAAAATGAACAATTCTGTAACAATAAATAACCAAATAAAAGAAAGGAACATTTTTTGTTCTTTCAGAAAAGAAAAAAAAAGGAAGAACAAATTCTGCAAATGAATCAAAAAAAAAAAAGAAACTTTAGCTGAAACATTTGGGAGCTGAAATCAAGAAAAATAAAGTACAGAAGAAAAGAAAGATATACCTTGCAGAAATCTGTGAACCGAACTTCAAGAGAGTCCACGGAACCATTCTCTTCAGAATGCGAATGATTAGAAGAAATTGAAGATTTATTCAGCTCCTCCATCTCAAGAATTGCTAAAACAAACCCAGAATTTGAAATTTTCCCTAAAGGGACCACAATTTATCAGATCTGTTGAATTAGATCTGAATTCTTCACAAGCCAAAAAAAACCCTAATTTCCCCCTTCTCCTTCTTCTTCTTCTTCTATTTTTTCCCTCCTCTTTCTCTCTCTAATCTGTCGCTCTATCTCTATCACTAATTTTGCTTTTTTGCTTTTTTTTTTTTTGGTTTGTTTGTTCTCTGCAGCTATAAACCCTAACTTTAGCGCGGGAAAATTACACAAAGAGGATGTCATATGTTTATGTCCATACATAGCCGACAGAGGTGTGGTTCTAGCCAATGATAATTCGACACGTGTTTTGTTTGTTAGATTTTTTACCGCCAAATTCCGTCTTTACTTAACGAGTCTCCCGCTAAAATATACCGTTTGTTAAAAACGAAACGCCTGACCCTATTTGTCCGTTCGGATTTAATTTAATATTAACCCGGACTGGCTTTCTGTTGGTTTTGCTTTTTTCGGTAAATAATATTAATTGGTTCCTTGTTTTGTAAAAAGATATAGTTAGATTTATAATTGAGATGCGTTATTCAAGCGGAGTATTTATTGAAAACGATATTTGTATTTTGTAAAGTAAGATTAAGATTGAAATACACTTTATTCTGTCTATACCCCACTTATGAAATTACACGGATAGAAATCTCATAAATATGTATATTGTGTGTTAATAGGCTTATATAATATGTTATTTGTAATCATACTTATNCCTGCTTATTTTGAGAACTGGTTTTTTCAAAAATGCTTATCAAAAAAGTACTTTCGGTGAGAAGCAGTTTGTGTTTGGCCAATAAATTTAAAAGCACTTTTGAGCAACAATTAGTGTCTAGTCAAGCTTTTGAAAAATGTTTCTAAGTGTATTTTTCACAAAAGTGTTTTTCAAATAAATACTTTTGGAGAGAAGATATTTTTTTTAACTTCTGAAAAACAGTTTCTGCTGCTCCCTAAAAGCACTTATTTTCTCTTTAAAGCTTGGTCAAACACCTCATTTTTTAAAAATAAATATTTTTTAAAAAATAAATATTTTTGACCTCCCAAAAGTTTGGCCAAACAGGCTATTAATCCCAATAAATAAATTTTACAATGAGAAAACAGAGGACTATAAATTCACAAAAGGATCACTTGTGATTTGGACATGTATCTAGGCCCATAAATGATCTGGACATTGATCCAATCCAGCAAGGCCCATTAATAGGCATATTTGCCATATATAGCACTTTGTTCTCTCCCTTAGTTGAGGAAAAAGTGACCTTTAACAGCTGGATGGTTATTATGTATTGTATTATATCGTGTTGTTAGTTTAAATATTATATTTTATATTGATTGTTATTTAAATTTTATTATATCATAATGTTAAATTCATTATTAGGTAACGATCAGAAGTCTCATTTTGTGTAACGATCGATTTAGTATGATCTCGTTGTTACCTTTTTTTCTCATTTGGTTTTTATTTATTATTTAATTATTTATTTTATCATTTACCCTACCTATTTATATTAGCTTTATCTCGTACTTACTTTTCTTGTAGGTTTATCCTTCAAATTATTAATGTGTGACACTGTGTAACGATGAAAAACGATACAATAATTTAAAATATTGTATTCATTTAAATAATATAGTATGATACAATACAACATAACACGATACAATACGATACATATGTAACAACATGAGACGACAGCTGAAGATATTTGTATTCAACTGAACAAGGTTGAAGGGTATATCGCTATCCTAGACAACGAAATCAACTGTTGAACTAATTTGAACAAGATTATTGAAACCTATTCTATGCTTGCTTTTAACCCTCTTAGTTCCCTCTCCCGAGTTCAACAATGAGTCAACAGATAATATTCGCGAGGTGATCAGGCTAACAAATCATCAATTAAAACAAGTAAGCATAAACAATTTTGAACGAAGAATTAAAGTCCAGCATAAAAGAGTATTCTTATAAATGTGACAACCATCCAAACAAAGTGAAGAGGTCTAGGGTGTGTTCGGTGCATAAAAAATATTTTCTTAAAAATGTTTCTAGAAAAATAAGTAAGTTCTTACTTATTCTTCTGTGTTCAGTATGTAAGTAAAAAATATTATTCTAAAAATATTAGTAGGCATTTGGACATGCGATTTCATGTCGCGATTTGACATTATGAGATGAAACCAGCATTTGGACATGCGATTTCATTTTATAATTTAAAAATGATTAGATGAAATCTCAAATTCTCCAAAAAATTTGATTTGGGATTTCAAATCATGAGATGAAAATTTTCAAATACAAAATTTAAACCACAAGTTTATATTTTGTAAAAAAAATCTATCATTTTATATATATCAACTATATTTTACCAACCATTTT
>JACEIK010001115.1:47994-73007 GCA_018107945.1 Datura stramonium
AGATGTAGCTTATGAATATACAAATGTACAACTTATATTCCTGATTGTATAATTGTTTACAAGATGCAAGCTATGGTTATGAAAGCATCCATGTTAACTTCCGCCCCTTTTTGCTGATTAATTTCAGTTCTTTATCAGCTTCTATTCAAATTTTGTTGCTGCCTTACATATTCGGTACACATTGTACTAATGCCCGTACATGGGGCACTACATACTTGACTGCAAGTTTAGACAGACAGGTTTTGGGACCTCCTTAGCAACCATTTAGAATTAGCATATTGGAAAGCTCCTTTCATTCAGAGTTGCAAGATAGTAGAGGTTTACATGATCTTTGTTATATAGTTTTTGGGTAGGCCAGCGCCCTGTCCGACATTTCACTGTATAAAAATAGAATATGATAAGCTTATGGATTCAATCCTGTACCATACAGCTCTATAACACAACTGGAAGAGAAAGAAGAGTAACCACCCTATCATGCCTCACAGCCTCCTGCCTATAGAATGTGGTGCACACATCCATAGATAAGACTCTACTTAGCACGGATTACAAACTCCCTGGGATACGACCTGCTCTGATACCAAGTTTGTCACGCCCCACCTTGGGAGACATGACTAGCACCTAGTGTCGTACTAGGATCTGAATTGCCCTGACTGAGCTTATGCACTTCTGGTGCATGCCTAATATTTAAATCAAGAAAATAATGGGCTATATATCGGCTGTAAACATAGCCCCCGACCAACAAGGTCTTATAGCCACCTTTGAAAAAAAATAGCTAACCAGAAACAGGTAATAGTAGGGAATCCTATGCGGGCTGACAAGACCACCATGATGTCTAGTTATGACTGTAAAGTAAATCCAACACTAAATTGAGATATGGCCGACAAGGCCGCTAACTAACAGCTGAACAAGGCCCCCTATGGCCAACACGAAAAAAATAAGAATACATGGGACCCACACGGCCAACAAAAACTAACCACAGGAAAACTGAAACAATCTGTAAGCCTCTAGGAGTAATATAATGGTCGAAATAGGGCCCCAACCTACCCGTAAATTGTACAAGCAAAAGAGTAAACCTTTTTAACTACTAGCTCCGAAGGAAAGGAGCTGACTGCTCTACTAACTCTGGTGGAAGCTAAGAAGATCCTGGTCCACGTCTATCGGCACCTGCAGGCAAGTAATGCAGCACCACAGGAAGGGCGTCAGTACAATATGTACTAAATATGTAATGCAGTAATTGTAAATAACTGAATAAACTTAAATGAAACAGAAAGTAACTGAAAGAAAGGGGTAGAAATACTACCTGAATAGCTTAACTTCCTGTTGTCTAATCTATCAGTAACTAATGCAAACAAGAACCTTACCTGGCCCTTATAAGCCAGAAGGTACAACCAGCACAGAATAACCCACCCGAGGCCCCCATAAGCCTTGGTGAATACACTTCAATCTATATACCCCTACATGGTCACACTAAGTCAACTAATAACTATATTCGTCCTACCAGTCCCCTGGGTCTGCAACTGAGCCCGCTCGGCCCCTGGACTATAATTGTGTCTGAGTGTAGTGGACTCCCGATATCTGCAGCCCGGGCACCAGGAACGACGGGGGTGTGGTGCCTCTACGGCATATAATAGTCCAGCCATACAATGGACTGTATGAGGACCTGGGACCCCATCTTCGTCCCTCGCAAAGGCCATTCTACTCCTTGAAGCAACGTCATCTAGCCCCTGGTGGGCGGCGACACAGCTAGTAACCCTGGGGTTGGTTATGGAGGGCTATACAGGGCAAAGCCAATCTCAAACTAAACATGGAATATTAGTCTCAGCTAATAACAACAACTAATCAAAATAGATATGTTTCTGGCTCTCTTACTGGGATTCAAACTGAAATATAACGCTAAAGTAAATAACTTGCCGAAAGAATTCGCCTTAACATACCTGGATCGCTGATTCCTGATTAACTGGCGAGTTTCAATCCGAATTCAATAACTCTTTCCAACTGTAATCGTATTACTGGGAGAATGAGACTAGTTTCAGTACTAAATTCGGCAAAAATAATAACTTTTAATTATAATATTAACTATACTTCAGCTTAATGAAATACAACAAAAAATGGTTAATTTATCGAGAATTTAGAAGGGAGAAATGCTTACCAGATGCCTGTGATCGTATATAAATCAATTTGGAGTAATTCTGACAACATTTGCTCGGCGGGGCTACGATTTTCCGGGCAAATTTCAACAAAATAACTCCGCAGTAATCCTCCCTGTAGACTTAGGATTCAATACCTGAAGTTAATTTGAATTTGAACAGTGTTTGGCAGTGTAAACAAAAGAAATTAACTTTAAAATGGCGAGTTCCTCACTTCTCTGGACGAGCTCATTTAATTTGATATGTAACCAAATGATCCAACTTAATATATATAATTTTAGGGCGGTGGACAGGGGGTCCATGCAAAGCGCCAAAACACGGGCGTGTCATGGAGCCCATCGCAGAGGGGGATGGTCTGTGACACGTTGCCCTTATTTGGCAGCTTGTTTGGCCTTTTCCCTCTCTCCCCTGATTCCGCGCTCGGTCGACCTTTCCCCGGGCCCTTTCTCGTACGCATCATACTCTAAAACTCTTGACTAACGTAAGAATACGCCGGCTAAACGTTAGGAAATTACGGGGTGTAACAATCATATCATAAATCATAAATCATAATTTGGGCTTAGGAAGATCATAATCATAATAGAATCATAACTTGACTTTTCATGAAACTTTGCATAATTGGGCATAAATTGACTAAGAATTGAAATCACAAAAATTATAATCAATTTAAATATAAAATATGCCCATAGATCTTAGAACAACATTTAAACATGAAGGGAATTGACCTATAATCAAATTAAAGAGAATCGCATGAATTTGGGGTTAATCCCCATAAGATCATCAAATTTACTTTAATACTTGAATTCATGAACATAGAGGTAAATTGGGGCATGAGAGTGAAGAGGGACTCTCATTCACAACCCTACATACCTGGGTAATTTTATCTTACACTCTCCCTTGAAAGCCTGAAGGAATTGGAGAAGAAATTGGGGAGTTCTAAGCTTGATATTCCCTTAGAAATTCTCTAGTTTGCATGCATGGGGAGGAAATGGGATAGAACAGGTTTAACCCTCTTAAAACTCCCCTAATATAAGATTAAATTGACGTAGTTTAGGGCTTAGGAGCTTAGGATTTTTGAAAATACCCTAAATAAAAAATCTGGACATTGAACACTTCTAGGGACCACGAGTCATACCATGAAGTAACAACTCGTGGTAGCCTCTCGATGTTACCACTTGTCAAGGAGGCTATTTTCTGAAGACCACACCACGGGCGCCTGTCACGAGTCGTTATGTGGCACAACGAGTCGTGAGACTACCTGTTGTTGCTAGATCCCCGACATCTCTCTGAACTTCCCATGATTATATCCCACGACTCGAAGTTCCCCACCACGGAGTCATGACATTATTCATGACATCACCTCCATACCCAAAAACCATGACCCTTATCACAATCCATTACAACCACCCACGAGTCGTACCTTGACTCGTTACTTCAGACCCCTCCTTTTTTAGCTGCTAACCACGACTTGTGATGATGGGTCGACACATCGACCAACGAGTCATACCATGGCCCGTTAGTCCAGATCTTCACACAGCAGCTTACCATGACTCCCACTAATGATTCGTCGTTCCTTCCCACGATTCATACGATGGGTCATCTTGTGATATTTCCAAATTTTTTTGCTGATCTCTTTTCTAATTCTGAACCTAGCCTTGGGCACTTCTAGGGTATATCTCCCTCTTGGGAACATTCTTCCTCAAATGTGGGGTAAATGTACTGAATCACTGGGGAAAACCTGTCATCCCTATTACTGAATATCTAGACCTGAAAACTGACGAAGTGACTGACTCCAAATTGAAATACATGACTGAACTGAATTCACAAATCAAACATACATGCATTGACATGAAAGAAACTGGGACACATGGACTGAACATGAAATTAAATAGAGTACTAAGGAGTAAAATGATACTCAACCTGGAACTAAACTGGAAGGGAATAGATGTGGGTATTTAGCCATCATATCTGCTTCGACTTCCCACGTAGCTTCCTCAATATGTTGATTTCCCCAAAAAACCTTTACTGAAGCTATTTCTTTGTTTCTTAGCTTCTGAACCTAATTATCAAGTATTTCAACTGTAACCTCTTCGTAGTTGAGGCTTCAACTATCCTTCACACCTATGCTCTCCACCGAAACAACCAAAGTCGGATCACCCATGCACTTCTTTAAAAGTGACACATGGAAAATTGGATGTACTGAAACCAATTCTGAGGGAAACTCCAACTCATAAACCACCTTATCAACACATCTCACAATCCTGTACAGGCCAACATAACGGGGACTAAGTTTCCCCTTCTTTCCGAATCTCATCACTCCCTTCATGGGAGACACCTCAAAAAACACCCAATCATCAACTTCAAACTCAAGTTCTCTCCTCCTCACATCCCCATAGGACTTTTGGCGACTCTAAGATATTTTCAACATTTCCCTTATAAGCTGAGATATTTTCAACATTTCTCTTATAAGCTGAACTTTCTCCATAGCCTCATGAACTGAATTTGATCCTATCAACATAGCTTTTCCGACTTCGAACAACCCAATAGGCGATCTACACCTCCACTCATAAAGAGCCTCAAATGGAGCCATCTGAATGCTGGAATGGTAATTTTTGCTATATGCAAATTCGATGAGAGGTAAATGATCATCCCAACTACCCTTGAAATCAATCACACACACTCTTAATATATCCTCAAGAGTCTGAATGGTCCGTTCAGCCTGACCATATGTTTGCAGTGTGAAAATCTGTACTGAGCTTGACCTGAGTATTGAGTCCCTTCTAAAACGATCTCGAAAATTGGGAGGTAAACTAAGTACCTCTATTGGATATGATGGACAAGGGCACTCCATGCAATCGAACTAACTCCCAAATATACAATTTAGCATAATCATCCGCTGAGTTGGTAGGAAATAAGCTTCTTTGGTCAACATATCCACAATCACCCATATGGAATCATACTATCGATGAGTACGAGGCAATCATGTAATGAGGTCCATATTGATTTCCTCCCACTTTCAAGTAGGGATACTAATTTCCTGAAGCACACTTCCAGGTCATTGATGCTCAACTTTCACCTGTTGATAATTCGGACACTTAGCCACAAACTCTGCTATGCCCTTCTTCATGCCATTCCACCAATAAACTTCCCATAGGCCAAGGTACATCTTGGTGGCACCTGGATGTATAGAATATCTAGAACCATGAGCCTCATGCAACATCCTCTCCCTCAAGTCATCAACACCCAGAACACACAAACGACCCTAATATCGTAGTACACCATCTCCCCCTTCGGAGAAAACATCCACCTTCTGATTTTGAACTTCCTCCTTCAGCTTTACCAAAATAGGATCCTCGTCTTGCCTAGCCTTGACTTCAATCACCAAAGAAGATTCTGATCCATTCTAAATAATGACACCTCCATTTGTCGAGTCAACAAGACAAACTCCTAGTCGTGCAAGCCTATGCACATCCTTCACTAACTCTTTCCTCCCCTAGTCTACATGGTACACACTCTCCAAAGAAAGCCTGCTAAGAGCGTCTGCCACATTGGCCTTTCTTGGATGATAAAGGACACTTAGATCATAATCCTCCACCTTCTTTGATGTAGATTTAGATCATTCTGGGTAAACATGTACTGTAGGCTTTTGAGGTACGTAAACACATCCACATGGACCCCGTACAGATAGTGTCTCCAAATCTTCAAGGAAAATACAACTACTCCAACTTGAGATTGTGAATTGGATAGTTATTTTCATAGACTTTCAGCTGCTTAGAAGTATAGGCTATAACCTTACCGTGTTGCATTAAGACACAACCAAGACCAATCCTTGAGGTGTCATAATATACCACAAATCCACTGGTACCCTCAAGTAGAGTCAATACTGGTGATGAGGTTAGTCGAGTCTTGAGCTCTTGGAAACTCTTCTCATAGGCCTCCAACCATTGAAACTTTACTTTCTTCTGGGTCAACTTAGTCAACGGTGCTGCAATAGATGAAAACCCTTCCATAAACCTCCTATAGTAACCAACTAAGCCCAAGAAACTCCTGATATCTGAAGGACTAACTAGTCTAGGCCAATTCTTCACAACTTCTATCCTTTGAGAGTCCACCTGTACACCCTCACTTGACACCATATGACTTTAAAATGCTACTGAGTTTAACCAAAACTCACACTTGCTGATTTTAGCATACAACAAGCAATCCTTAAGAGTCCGTATAACCACCTTCAAATGAGCAGCATGCTCCTCCTGGCTCAGAGAGTATATGAAAATGTCATCTATGAACACAATCACGAGCATATTCAAATACGACTTGAACATCCTGTTCATCAAATCCATAAAAGCTGCAGGAGCATTCATTGTTCTAAAAGACATAACTACAAACTCACAGTGACCATACCTAGTCCTGAAGTCTGTCTTCGGGATGTCACTCTCTCTAACCCTGAGCTGATGATATCTTAATCTAAGGTCTATTTTTGAAAAACACTTGGCACCCTGAAGCTAGTCAAACAAGTCTTAAATTTTGGGGAGGGGATACATGTCCTTGATGGTGACCTTGTTTAATTGCCGATAGTCAATGCACATCCGAAGGGAACCATCCTTCTTTCGAACAAAGAGTACTAGTGCACCCCACGGGGATTTGCTAGGTCTGATAAAACCCTTGTCTAAGAGATCCTTCAACTACTCCTTCAACTCCTTTAGCTCAACTGGACCCATTCTATAAGGAGGAATAGATATAGGCTACATATTGGGATGAAGGTCGATGCCAAAGTCGATCTCCCACTCGGGAGGAATGATTATTTGGAAACACTTCCGGATATTCGCACACTACAGGAACTAACTGGTTAGTCGGAGTTTCGGATGTAGCATCCTTAACCCTAACTAGATGGTACACCCAACCTTTAGAGATCATCTTTCTGGACTTAAGGTAGGAAATGAAGCGACCTACAGGTACAACTGAACTACCCTTCTACTCTAGGACTGGCTCACCAGAAAACCGAAACTAAACTGTATGGGTTCTACAATTCACTGAGGCATAACATGCATGTAGCCAATCCATGCCAAAGATAACATCAAAATCTATCATGGCTAACTCTACTAAATCTGTTGAGGTGACTTTCTAAAGGACTATGATAGGCCAATTTCTGTATACCCGTCGAGCTATAACTGAATCGCTGACTAGAGTAGAGATTGAGAAGGGTTCTAATAGGATTTTGAGACTGACTCCAAAACTACTAGCAACATAGGGCATCACAAAAGATAAAGAAGCCCCTAGGTATAACGATGCATATACATTAAGGTGGAATACTCGTAACATACTAGTGACTACATCTGGTGAAGTCTCCNGTGACTACATCTGGTGAAGTCTCCTACTTCTAACGAGATGTGAGGGCATAAAATCTATTTTGGAACTGAACACCACCTGCACTGGTGTATGCACCTTGCTGAGTTGGGCATGCTGGTGCTGCTCCTGAATTGGTAGTCTAAGTACGGTCCCTACCATCACCCTACCTAGCAAACGGACAGTTCCAGCGCTTGTGCCTGGATCTACCACACCCAAAGTAGATATCTGATCCAATCAAGCACTCCCCTATGTGATTCTTGCCACACTTCCCGCAGACTAAAAAGGTACACTCTACCTGCATGCTCTTCTGTCCCCTTGAACCTGATGCTCTACTCCTCTAATCACCCCGCAATCTAGATGGAGCATTGGTCGATGATGGAGCTGGAGCTAATGACCTATGATGGGACTGCTGACAATGTCCGCCTCTCGACCTCTGCTAGGAGAACCCAAAACTATCTGTCCTTTCCCTCTTGGCCTCCCTCTCCCTCCTGCACACCACTGGGCATACAAAACCAATCAAGGAAAGTTGATGTCCCAATAAAGTATAGCGGTCCTACAATCCTTGACTAGGTAGTCCGCTACTCCATGCACAAACCTACTCATCCAAGCTCTCTGATCAGCCACCATCTCTGGTGCATATTTGGATAGGTGGGTGAACTCTAAAGAATACTCCTGGACTGTCATATTATTCTGCCACAGGTTCACAAACTCAGCCACCTTGATCTCCCTCATCTCACAAGGAAAGAACCAATCCAAGAATACGGTGAGGAACTCACCCCAACCAATAGGACCCGCTCCAACTGCTCTGCTATCCCTCCACTGTCTGAACCAGATATGGGAAACCCCTTTCAACTGATAAGAGACTAGGTCTGCGCACTCCTCCCCTGACACCTCCATAATCTGGGTGATCTTCTAGATTTCATCAATAAACTGGTGTGGATCCTCGTCCACCTTCGATCTGAGGAACTCCAGAGGCTTCATCCTGAGAAAGTCCCTGACTCTTGTCATTGCCGCATTCCCATTCAGGGGAACATGCACTACCGCCTTCTGGTTAACCTGGGCAGTTAATGTCTGTGCCAACATCTGGATGGTTGTCCTAAACTCCGCGTGGGCAACTTGCTCGGGCACATGATCCTCGGGGGATGGTGGGGCCTGCTGGTGCCTATCTCCATTGTCATTCTCATGTTCATTTCTGTTATCGTTCCTTCTCCCATTAACTCGGCGAGGAGACATGATTCTGCAAATACGTGTAGCACGAGTTAGAAGGATAGAGAGACATTTCATCGTAGTACATAGATCATAAAAGAATAATTTTTTTCCTAAAATGTTTCATAGCCTCTTCGTCATAAGTGTGAAGCGCTTCACACTCATACTCCTTATACTCACAATTATACAAACTTTTCTAGCTTTCGCGGGTGTTGTTAAGTAAGTAGTTAGTTATTGTTCTAATTATAATGTTTGTTTGAATATCGAGCTTATGAGTTTTTCATTAATTATATTTCTCCCCTTCTGTATTTGATTGTTGTTGAATGCTAATAATTAGTTTATTTCAACTATCTATTAGTATTCTTGGGGTTTATTAGTTGTGTTCTTTACTTAGTTTATTTCAATATTAAGGAACTACAGCTGAATTACAAAATGACTTATCTAATTAATTAATAAATACTTCTATGTTCACTTTTACTTATTCATTTTGGACTTTGCACACCCCTTAAAAAATAATAATTAATATGAGTATTTCACCATGATATCCGTATTAATTGATATATAGTCTTAGATCTTAGAAAATAATTTGGGGAATAAGTAATCAATGTTGCTGGTAAAATAGAAAAAATAATTATTTTTTCTTGATACGTTAAAACTGACAAGTAAAAATAAAAATCTATATTTGGAATACTGAGAATTCGGAACAAAAATAATCCATGAAAAATTAATAAACACAGAAATTGGCCATTTTTTTAAAAATTTACCAAAATAAGCTTAACGGACTAAATTAGTCTATTATGCTCTTTTTTAAAACATCTGCTCTTTTTTTTAAACGTCCAGTTAGACGCTGTGAAAGCATACATATCGGACTAATTTAGTCCGACATATATATCGGACCCGTTATATATATCAGACTAAATTAGTCCGATATATGGTCAAAAGTAATTTTTTGTATAATTTTTCATGATTTTTTTATATTTCTTGTCACATTTTATTGTAAACTTTTGTAGTTGATGTGACGTATCATTATAGCAGACTAAATTAGTCCGATATACAGTCAAAAGCAGCCTAATTTGTACCCTTCTTATAGACTTTGTCATTTTTTTAAATAAATTTTTGAAGTTTATGTGATGTGTCGTTATAGCGGACTAAATTAGTTTGCTATGTATTTTTGTTCCATCTAATCTTTGCCCTCCCCCCTAGCTCGTTCAATCTCTATTTAATGGTCAAACTTTCCACATTCATATATTAATTCATAACTAAATTCATCTCTCATATCTTCATTCATCTCACATCTGAAAATAAAGTTAGGGTTTCAATTTATTGGGATGGTGAAATTATTCATGACGGAAATTCTATACATTATAATTGTCTGCCCAAATGCAATAAGTATCCAGTTAATGTTGGCTACAAAAGAGTTCATTCTTCAATATATAAAAAGATGGGCGTGAAAATTTGTCACGACCTGAACATAGGCCCGGATCGAGACACGGGACAAAGAACCCTGAGAGGCTCCAAGTCGACCCATGGCATGAACATAGTGGCTAAGAGCATACATCAAGAGAAAACTTATATAATAAAACATGCTTAAGCGGAAGTCTGCATACATATCAATCCAAAAAAAAATCAACACTAATAAGCTGATATTCTATATATTTTTTGAAGAACCTCTAACATAACTGATAAGATGATGGAACAGCATCCCCAACTAGCTCGACAAAAGTCTATAACTGAAATAACATATCAATGATCAAGCTGAATGTCCCCGAAGAATGAGGACTCACCACCACTGGCTAAACAGGACTAAGGGAAAAGCAGGACTAATGGTGTGGTTGAGGCTGATCCCTCGGACTTGTATCATGAAACGATATAGCATAGAGTATGCGGTCAGTACTTGGAATGTACTTAATATGCAAGGTAAGTAAAAATGGATAATTAAAATACATAAGAGTTCATAAGAGTAGGATAGTGTAAATATGAAGCGAATATCATAATATAAACATGAGGGCTAAAGGTTTTCAAATCATTCATAATCTAGTCATAATCATAATCATAAGAGAAACGTTATAAAAACATAACTTGAGCCAAAATATCATAAACATGAAAATGCATAAATATGAGGAACAATGGGAGAACTCGTCTTAACTGACACCATCATGATAGAGCTTACATGATTCCCCAACTATTTCGCTCAAGTGGGCAGAGCAATCCCAGGCTTGCCAGGCAAGGGACGTGACTGATGTGATATCACAAGGGGGAATCCATCAATACATATACCTACGGTGGCACGTAGTTCTGAGATCGCGGGGTTAACCTGAATATTGGGTCTACTTAGTGCTTGATATTGCTCCCAAAAACACGTACATGAGGGATCATATAATAATCGTGAAATCAATCATAAAGTTCATGGACAAATAAATCAAACATACTTGATCATACTTGAAATACATGATTAGCCATGACTAAGGGCCCGGGAGTCGGTCAAAAGTCATAAATTCATAAATCATAAAGAACTTACATATTTGTGAAAATTCATATACTTGAAATTCATAAATCCATGAGGACTACTTGAAGAGAAATCATATCATAAATCATAAATCATAATTTAGGCTTAGGAAGGTCAAAATCATAATAAAATCATAACTTGAATTTTCATGAAACTTTGCAGTAGATTGACTAAAATTAGAAATTAGAATAATTATAATCAATTTAANAAATCTTCCCATAGATCTTAGAACAATATTTAAAACATGAAGGGAACTGATCCATAATCAATTCAAAGAATCCCATGAATTTGGGGTTAATCCCCATAAGATCATCAAATTTACTCTAATACTTAAATTCATGAACATAGAGGGAAATTGGGGCATGAGAGTGAAGAGGTACTCTCATTCACAACCCTACATACCTGGGTAATCTGATCTTACACTCTCCCTTGAAAGTCCAAAGGAATTGGAGAAGAAATTGGGGAGCTCTAAGCTTGATCTTCCCTTAGAAATCCTCTGGTTTGCATGCATGGGGAGGGAATGGGCTAGAATAGGTTTAACTCTCTCAAAACTCCCCTAATCTAAGCTTAAAATGATGTAGTTTAGGGTTTAGGTGTTAGAATTTATGAAAATACCCTTAATAAAAAATTTGGACATTGAATACTACCAAGGACCATGACTCATACCAAGAGTCATACGATGAAGTAATGACTCGTGGTAGCCTCTCATTGTTACCATTGGTCGAGGGGACTGATTCCTTAAGAACATGCCATGGGCGCCTGTCATGGGTCGTTACATGGCAGCACGGGTCGTGAGACTACCCTTGCTACTAGACCCTTGACATTTCTCTAAACTCCCACAATTACATCCCACGACTCGTGGTTCCCCACCACTGGTCGTGACATCATCCATGACAACACCTACATACCCAGAAACCACGACCCTTATCATGATCCTTTACAACCACCCACGAGTCGTACCTTGACTCGTTACTCCAGACCCCTCCTTTTTCAACTGCTGACCATGACTCATGACAATGGATAATCACATTGACCAACAAGTTATACCATGGCCCGTTAGTCCAGATCTTCACACCCAGCAGCTTACCACGACTCTCACTAACGACTTGTCGTTTCTTCCCATGACTCGTACGATGAGTCATCCTGTGATATTTCTCAAACTTTTCTACTGATATCTTTTCTAATTTTGAACCTAGCCATGGGCACTTTCGGGGTATTACAAAAGTGCTAACTATAAGTTAATTATAATCGGACAATATCCAACCTCGTTTTTATCACAAGGACAAGTAAATTATGGGGAGTGGAATATCTATGATGATGCATCGTTGTCTGATTTTCTGAGGGTTCTGATTGAGTACATACATCAAATCAAGCTAAATATGCTTCAACTATATGTTTGGAAGGAGCCTAGGACTAGTCGTCGATGTTCTTCTTCATAGGCTAATGAGTATCATCATGTAGAAATCGTACTAGTCTTGATGGAGTCCCCGTAACTCAATCTAGTGATTTTTCTCAGATGGTCGATTACCAAAATATTCTTACAGGCAACATGTCAATGGAAGCATTAATACATGATTTTGATTTGAACCAATTTATTAATGAAAGTGACTAGTAATGTCTATTTATTTGTGTTATTTCTATTAATAAATGGTAATAATACTATTTTTATTATTATGTGTTGATTTATATGATTTATGATTATTGTATATTTGTGTAGGTGTTTACCCCAAAATGAGATGAATAACGCTTCAAGTTTGGGTCAATCCTCACACTTTGGATGGATGGAAAATGTTGTAACATCCTCAAATATTCATGTCTTGTCTAGTTTTGGTGCAACTGACTATTATCGGTACAACTATTATATGTACATTAGTTTAAGTATTTTTATTATATGTATTAAATATTTTTGCTTTCTTGGATATATAGGGATAATGTCACTCGAGATGAGCCCGTTGTTCCCTTGAATATTGATGATGTTGACCATCCAAATCATGGCACAACTACAGAGAGTGATAGTGATGAAGTGCCTAATGCAGAGGTTTCGGGGGATGAAGTCCCATTTGAAGCATCATCTAGTGATGATGATTCCATGATGTCCACTCCGTCACAAAGACCTATGTCCATGAGTCCATTTCCACAATCTATTCAATAGTCACTACCAATGACACCAACAATGCATATGCCTTTATATCATTCTCATGAAATTCCACTTCTTGACCATCTTCCAGATGGTCCAGATGTCTTTATCGATATGCATGATAATTAATATAATTGGCAAGGTACATGGCGTGAGCCAGAAGATCTTATAAATGGTCCTATGTATCTTTCAAAAGGCATGTTGTTCACCTCTACAAAACAGTTGCAAAGGGCAATTAAGCTTATACATTTCAAGGAGGCGAGGGAATTCTCAGTTATTAAGTCGACAAAGACTTCGTGGCGAGTTGTTTGTAGATGTGCAAACCAAGGTTGTAGATATAAACTCACCAGTTTTAAGTCTACACGTGATAACATGTGGGAAATAGGAAAATATATTAAAACAAACACGTGCGATATGGGTATTTACCATAAAGGACATTTCAACTTGGACCTCGGCATGATTGCTTCTGTTCTTATTATTGATATCGAAAACACACCAAGGTACTATTTTATTCATGGATCAATTTAATTTACTATCAAAGACTGTCAGACAGTCATCCATAAAGTGTACGGAAAAATAATAAGTAAAAGAAAGGCCTATCTTAGACGCAAGCGTGCCTTTGAAAATGTCTATGGAAATTGGGAGGCATCATTCAGCAAGTTGCCAAGGTACATGGCTGCTCTGCAACACTTCAATCCAGGCACAATAGTTGAATGGAAGTTCAAGCGACATGACAATGTCATTGAAAATGTTTTCAACTATGTGTTTTGGACTTTCAAGGCATGTGTTGACGGTTTTCCTTATTGTCGTCCTGTGATATCAACAGACGGAACATATGTCTATGGAAAATATGATATAAAGATGTTGATTACAATCGCAATGGACGGTAATGGGTCAATATATCCCTTGGCATTTGCAGTTACTGCAAATGAGAGCATAGAGACATGGGGTTGGAGCATTTGCACCTTCAAGGATTGTAAAGGTGTAACACTGATATCGGACAGGCATCATGGAATACTTGAGAGTGTGTATTGTAAGCCGAATTGGTAGGTCCCATTTGCCTACCATCGCTATTATTTAAGGCATTTGAAATCTAAATATCAGAGAGCGTTCAAAAATATTTCGTTTGAACAACCTGCTATGGGCAACTGCAAAACAACACCAAGAGAAGAAGTTCCTTGAAGCAATGCAGCTAATCAAAGAGACTAGCAAGGAAGCCTATGACTGATTAATAAAGATAGATCTCGAGAAATGGACATTACACAAGGATGGTGGTAGGAGATGGGGCATGATGACAACAAATAACTCTGAGTCATTCAATGGCCTGTTGAAGTTAGCAAGGGGTCTACCAGTTACTGCAATGGTTCGACTAACATATAGGTAGGTTGTGGAGCGTTTTGTGACAGGATCGGCTTATGCAAGATGGCTATTATCATAAAATAAAACATGGATTCCAAATCCATTCAAGCGCTTTAAGGCTAACTGTTTAAAGGTAGAGCATCACACCCTCATCAATTATCATCAACAAAGAGACAGCATCTTTGAGGTGAAGATAAACATGCACAATTGTCCTAGTGGTAATGTGCACATTGTAAACGCGTCCCAAGGAATATGTAAATGTGTAAATGGCAATAATATTACATTCCATGTTCTCATATCATCAGGGTTTTGCGAGCATTGGGTATCAATCATGTGATTATTGTCACGATTCAAACGTAGACCCGGATCGTAACATAGGACAAGGAACCCCAAGAGGCCCCAAGTCGACCCATGGCATAAGCATACATCTAACTTCATTCATAATAAGCGAAAGACAAATCACAAGGCATAGAGGAACCGTAACCATAATCTGACATATCATAATAACGAAATCACTTAGACATACACAAGCGGAGTACTACACACTGTCTGAAAGCCTCTACTACATACGATGGGTTGATGGGACAACACCCCCAACTAATCCGGACAAGTACTGAAACATAAAATAGCATGAATGTCTGTCAAACGGCCCTCGAAACATGAGGACTCACCAATAAGCTGAAAGTGAACTCTGATATGATCTAGATATGAGGATGAGCCTGAGAGCCGGAACCTGTATGATAAGACGATACAACATGAGAAAGTATGCGGTCAGTACGTGAAATGTACTGAGTATTCAAGGTAAGTAAAATTGACATTTAAAATATGTAAAAGCTCAAAACATCATAGGAGTAGGACATCATGCTCATATCATAAATATCATAACATAACATATCATAAGGCTCGGGATTTTTAAAGCATTCGTAGTACAATCGAAATCATAATCATGAGAGTAAAGTAGTATTGAACATAACTTGAGCCAATATACATAATCATAGACATGCATGAATCATGAGGAGCAGTTGGAGATTCTCTTAACCGACATACCCCATATGAGCACACATGAAGCCCGACTTTTAACCCTATTCGGGAGGGTGTCCGTACCTTGTCAAGGGTAGTACCATGGAAGTGTGATTTCACCATGAAAAGGGACAATTAGTATGGGGACAGTCACAAAGGAGGTCCCAACATACTTATAGTGGCACGTATTTTATGAGATCCGGAGCAGAACCTAGGCCCTGAACCTACTCGGTGTTCGATACTACTCCCAAAACATATATAGTGCTCATAGTATAACATGCATGAATTCATGGGCTAGTTAAATNCCTACTCGGTGTTCGATACTACTCCCAAAACATATATAGTGCTCATAGTATAACATGCATGAATTCATGGGCTAGTTAAATCATGATAATCATAAACATAATTGCACATACGTGAACTAGCCAGACATAAGGCCCATGAGTCGGTCAAAAAATAATTTATGAATCATAGATTTCATGCATACTTGAAGATCATACATATAGCTTGAAAATCATCAAATCGTGATGGGTAATTGAATAAATCCATAATTAAATCATAATTCTTACTGGGCTTGTAAATATCATCAATTGAAGCAAAGAGCATAAATCGATTAATCATAGTTCATGCTTAAATAGGCTTATTTTAGTAGAAATCGAAATCACTAGTTTTATAAGTAAGATTTAATGTAAAATCTAGTCCCAATCCATAAAATATGAAGTAGATCATAAATCATAAGGACCATTAGCAAATCATTCAAATTTCACAAAAATTGAATTAAAACCCCATGTGGTTTTTGAATAGATTTTCATGAGTCAATAGGGAATGGGCATGGGTGTGAACGAAAACACCCATTTGTAACCCTACGTACCTGGAAGGGATTGATTCTACCACTTCTCTGATTGTCCAAGAAAGATTTGAATGAAAACCTCGAAGAATTGCTATAGATCACCTCATCAACCTCTCAAGTTTGCATACATGGAAGGAAATAACTTAGAATAGGTTTTTCCCTCCTAAAACCCACTAAAATGAGCCTTAAACGACATAGTTTAGGCGTTAGGAACTTAGGAATTACGAAAAGGCCCTTACTAAATTCGCAGAAATTACTGCCAGGTGGTCATAACGGACGACCTAACGACCCGTGGTCCAAGGCAATGACTCGTCACCTTGCTCGTCAAGTGCACTTCCTTGTCTATTCTCCTGGGCTCGTAACAAGTCACTTCATAACTCGTCAGGCCAGTCATTGAGTACACTGCCTACCCAATTTCCTTTACTCATTCCCCTTGACCACAGCTGACTCCACGAGTCGTAAGGACTGACCACGACTCATGGTCATGCCCGTGGTGACTTCAATTTCCATCTTCCAAACTTGGCCCCAGCCCCTCACTATGAGTCACCCAACGACTCTTGTCCATCCTCACGGGTCACAGAACGACTCGTTTTGTGACCTGGTGCAAAAATTTTAGTTTTCCCCATTTGAACTCCTGAGTCTGATCCTTGGGCTTCCCGGGGTATAAAAATACCCCCTTGGAAACATTCATCCTCGAATGTTGAAAACAAGAAGAAAATAGAAACATGCAATTATCATATTCAAATACTGATCATTTAAACTGAAAACTAACGGAATGACTACCTATGATTCATATCACATAGCTGAACTGATCTCATGCTTCACATACACATCCATACACATAAAAGAAACTTGAACACATGAACCGAACATGAAAACTAAATAGAGACATAGCTCAAGACTGATACCACAAGTCGGAACTGAGCCGATAGGGAATAAGTGTGGGTATTTAGCCATCATATCCGCTTTGGCTTCCCACATAGCTCCTTCAACATGCTAATTCCTCCATAATACTTTAACTGAAGTTACTTTTTTGTTCCTCAGCCTCCGAACCTGACAATCCAATATTTCAACTTGAACTTCCTCATAGCTAAGGCTATCCTTTACTCCAACTCTATCCATCGGGACTACTAGCACGGGATCTCCCAAACATTTCTTCAAAAGCGATACGTGAAACACAGGATGCACGGAGGATAACTCTGAGGGTAAGTCGAACTCATACGCTACCTTACCAACTCTTCTCATAATCTAGTGGGACCAAACATAACGGGGAATGAGTTTTCCTTTCTTCCCAAACCGCATGACTCCCTTCATGGGAGATACCTTCAAAAATACCCAATCGTCCACCTCGAACTCCAACTCTCTCCTCCTCACATCAGCATATGACTTTTGACGATTCTGAGCGATTTTAAATTTGTCCCTTATCAACTAAACCTTCACCATGGCCTCATGAACCGAACCTGGCCCTATCATAGTTGCCTCGCCAATATCAAACCATCTGATAGGTGACCTACATCTCCGCCCGTAAAGAGCCTCGAACGATGACATCTGAATGTTAGAGTGATAGTTGTTATTATAAGCAAACTCGGTCAGGGGAAAGTGATTATCCCAACTACCTTTGAAGTTCATCACATATGCTCTCAACATGTCCTCGAGAGTCTGGATTGTTTGTTCTACTTGGCCATCCTTCTGTGGATGAAAAGATGTAAACTAAGTACCTCGGACCAAAATAATAGAAAAGGGCACTCCATGTAATCGAACCAACTCTCGGATATACAATATGGAATAATCATCCGCTGAGTCTGTGGTTTTCACCTGTAGGAAGTATGCAACCTTGGTCAATATGTCTACCACAACCCAAATAGAATCATAGTGATGACGAGTACGAGGTAGGCCAGTAATGAAATCCATATTAATCTCTTTCCACTTCCAAGTGGGAATGCTAATGTTCTAAAGTACTCCTCCCGGCCTTTGATGCTCAACCTTTACTTGTTGACAGTTCGGGCACCTGGCTACGAATTTTATAATATTCTTCTTCATGCCATCCCACCAATAGATTTCCTGTAAGTCACAATACATCTTGGTGGCACCTGGATGGATAAAATACCTAGATCCATAGGCCTCATGCAATATCCAGCTCCTCAAATCATTAACATCGGGAACACATAGGCGACCCTGATACCGAAGCACACCCATCTCCCCCTTGGGAGAAGACCTCCACCTTCTAACTTCAAATGGCTTCCTTCAACTTAACAAAAATTGAATCCTCATCTTTTCTAGCTTTCACGTTAGTCACCAAGGACGATTCTAATCCATTTTGCACCACAACACCGCCATCGGTTGAGTCGACCAACCTAACTCCCAACCTTGCAAGTCGATGGACATCTTTCACCAGCTCATTCTTTCCCTCTCCACATGGGACACACTCTCCATAGAGAGCCTACTAAGTGTGTCCTCTACCACATTAGCCTTATCCGGATGGTAAAGAACACTCATATCATTGTCTTTGAGTAGCTCTAACCACCTCCTTTGTCGTAGATTGAGGTCTTTCTGCATGAACACATATCATAAGCTCTTGTGGTCCATAAAAACATCCACATGGACCCCATATAAGTAATGTCGTCATATCTTCAATGCGAATACCACCACTACCAACTCTAGATCGTGGGTTGAGTAATTCTTCTCATGGATCTTTAATTATCTAGAGGCATATGCTATTACCTTCCCTCGCTGCATCAATACACACCCGAGTCCAATTCTTAAAGAATTAGAAAACACCACAAAACCATATGTACCCTCGGGTAGGATCAACACCGATGCGGTAGTAAGTCGAGCCTTCAACTCTTGGAAGCTCTTCTCACAAGACTCCGACCATTGGAACTTCACCTTTTTTTGAGTCAACTTGGTCAAAGGTGATGCAATCGATGAGAAACCCTCAATGAACCTCCGGTAGTAACCAGCTAAACCCAAGAAACTCTGAATATCCGAGGGATTCACCGGTCTAGGTCAATTCTTTGCCGCCTTGATTTTTGAGAATCTACTTTTATGCCCTCGCCTGATACTACATGGCCCAAAAATGCTGCCGAGTTCAACCAGAACTCGCACTTGCTGAACTTGGCATACAACTGACGATCCTTGAGGGCCTGAAGCACTACTCTCAAATGAGCGGCATGCTCCACCTCGCTCCGGGAGTATATAAGGATGTCGTCAATGAACACAATCTCGAACATGTCTAGATACAGCTTGAAAACCCTATTCATCATGTCCATAAAAGCTGCAGGAGAATTTGTTAGTCCAAAAGACATAACTACCAACTCATAATGTTCATTACCGCATCTTGAAGGTTGTCTTTGGGACATCGCCCTCCCGAACCCTGAGCTGATGATACCCGGATCTGAGATCTATCTTTGAGAAACACTTGGCACCCTGAAGCTGATCAAACAGATCATCAATCCTGGGTAAAGGATACTTGTTCTTAATGGTGACATTATTCAGTTGCGATAGTCGATGCACATCCGAAGAAAACCATCCTTCTTCCACACAAATAACACTGGTGCACCCCACGAAGACTTGCTCAGACTAATGAAGCCCTTATCTAACAGGTCCTTTAACTGATCCTTCAACTCCTTTAGCTCGGCTGGAGCCATCCCGTAAGGAGGTATAGAGATGGGTAGCGTGTCAGGTAGAAGGTCGATACCAAAATCAATTTCCCTCTCGGGAGGGACACTTGGTAAATCATCGGGAAAGACCTATGGATACTCATGCACCACCAGAACTGACTGGATAGTCGGGGTCTCAAACTCAACATCCTTAACCTTGACCAGATGGTACACGCAACCCTTAGAAATTATCTTACGGGCCTTAAGATATGAAATAAATTGACCTGCTGGCACGGCCGAACCACCCTTCCAATCCAACATTGATTCAGCCGGAAAACGAAATTCCACTGTATGGGTTCTATAATTTACAAAATCATAACAAGCATACAACCAATCCATGCCGAGAATAATATCAAAGTCAATCATGGCTAACTCTACAAGGTCTGCGGAGGTGACTTTATGCAATATAGCGATCGGGCATCCTCTATATACCCGCCTAGCTACAACCGAATCTCCGACAGGAGTAGAAATCGAAAATGGTTCTGACAGAGTCTCGGGACTAACTCTAAAGCTACCAGCAACGTAAGGAGTCACAAAATACAAAGTAGCCCCCAGATCTAGCAAAGAATAAACATCAATATGAAAAACATGCAACATACTAGTAACCACATCCGGGGAGACCTCTTGCTCCTGACGGGGTGCTAAAGCATAGAACCTGTTTTGGTACTGGCCACCAACTGAACTGGTCGAGGCACCCTGCTAAGGGGGACATGCTGCTAGAGCAGCAAAATTGACTGCTGGCATACGGGCTCCACCGTCCCCTGATCTGGCTGAGGGGCAATCCTTGAGTTTGTGTCTGGGTTTTCCACACGCGAAACAAGCATCCGAGCCAACTAGGCACTTTTCCAGATGATTCTTGCCGCACTTCGCACAAGCTGGGAAAGTGCGCTCCATCTGCATGCTACCCTGGCCTCTCGAATCTGGAGCCCTGCTCCTCCGATCCCCTCGGAAACTAGATGGCGCACTGGCTAATGATGGTGCTGGAGAAATAGACCTATGTTGATACTGTTGGCGCTGTCTGCCCCCTGATCTGACCTGAGAAGTCCCGTAACTATCGATCCTGGCCCTCTTGGCCTCTCTATGCCTCCAATACACCGACTCCGTCTGCTGAGCATGCAACACAATACGGGAAAAATCTGTATCTCGATGCAACATGGCGATCCATTGGTCACCCCTATAACCTGGGTGATCTTTAGAATCTCCTTAACGGAATCGTGCGGATCCTCATCCAAATTGGACCCAAGGAACTCTGGAGGGTTCATCCTCAAGAAGTCTCTAATCCGGACTGCTGCCGCATTTCCATTCTATGGGATATGCGCAACAGCCTGTTGGTTGACCTGAGGGGTCAAGGCCTGCGCCAACATCAGGATAGCCACCCAAAACTCGGCGTGGGCAACTGGCTTTGGTGCCTGGGTCTCCTGAACAGGTGGGGCCTGTTGATGCCCATGATCATTTCCAACTCTGTAGCCTTCACCGTTCCCATTTCTCCTTCCGTTCACTCTCTTGGGGGCCATGATTCTTCAATCGCGAATAGCACAAATTAGAGGGATAGGAGGACCTTTTATCGCACGAATAGATCATGAAAGAAGGGAATATTTCTTAAATGTCTCGTAGACTCTTCGACATAAGTGTGGCGCGCTTCACACCCATGAAAAAGACTCTACTTAATGCGGCTTTCAGACACCCTAGGACAATTCAAAACCTACGGCTCTGATACCAAGTTTGTCACGACCCGAACGTAAACCTGGATAATAACACGGGATAAGGAACCCCAAGAGGCCCCAAGTCAACCCATGGCTTAAGCATACATCTAACTTCATTCAAAATAAGCGGAAGACAAATCACAAGGCATAGAGGAACCGTAAGCATAATCATGACATATCATAATAACGAAATCACTTAGACATACACAAGCGGAGTACTACACACTGTCTGAAAGCGTCTACTGCATACGATGGGTTGATGGGACAATACCCCAACTAACCCGGACAAGTACTAAAACATAAAATAGCATGAATGTTTGTCAAATGGCCCTCGAAACATGAGGACTCACCAATAAACTGAAAGTGCACTCTAATATGATTTAGATATGAGGATGAGCTTAAGAGACGGAACCTGTATCATAAGACGGTACAGCATAGAAAGTATGCGATCAGTACGTGGAATGTACTAACTATGCAACGTAAGTAAAACGGATATTTAAAATATGTAAAAGCTCAAAACATCATAGCATTAGGACATCATGCTCACATCATAAATATCATAACATAACATATCATAAGGCTCAGGATTTTTAAACCATTCGTAGTACAATCAAAATTATAATCATGAGAGGAAAGTCGTACTGAACATAACTTGAGTCAATATACATAATCATAGACATGCATAAATCATGAGGAGCAATGGGAGATTCTCTTAACCTACATACCCCATATGAGCACACATGAAGCCCGACTTGTAACCCTAGTCAGAAGGGTGTCCTTACCTTGCCAAAGGTAGGACCATGAAAGTGTGATATCACCATGAAAAGGGCCAATTAGGCTGGGGACAGTCACAAAGGAGGTCCCAACATACCTACGGTGGCACGTTATTTATGAGATCCGAGGTGGAACTTAGGCCCCGAACCTACTCGGTGTTCGATAATATTCCCAAAACATATATAGTGCTCATAGTATAACAAGCATGAATTCATGGGCTAGTTAAAATTGTGATAATCATAAACATAATTGCACATATGTGAACTAGCCATGACATAAGGCCGGTGAGTAGGCCAAAACATAATTTATGAATCATAGGTTTTATGCATACTTGAAGATCATACATATAGCTTGAAAATCATCAAATCATGATGGATAATTGAATAAATCCATAATTAAATCATAATTCTTACTGGGCTTGTAAATATCATCAATTGAAGCAAAGATCATAAATTGATTCATCATAGTTCATTCTTAAATAGGCTTATTTTAGTAGAAATCGAAATCACTAGTTTTATAAGTAAGATTTAATGTAAAATCTGATCCAATCCATAAAATATGAACTAGATCATAAATCGTAAGGCCCGTTAGCAAATCATTCGAATTTCATAAAAATTGAATTAAAACCCCGTGTGGTTTCTGAATAGATTTTCATGAGTCAATAGGGAATGGGATGAGTGTGAACGGAAACGCCCATTCGTAACCCTACATACCTATAAGGGATTGATTCTACCACTTCTCTGATTTCCCAAGAAGGATTTGAATGAAAACCTTGAAGTCTTTCTCTAGATCACCTCCTCAATCTCTCAAGTTTGCATGCATGGAAGGAAATAACTTAGAATAGGTTTTTCCCTCCTAAAACCCACTAAAACGAGCCTTAAACGACGTATTTTAGGATTTAGGAACTTAAGAATTACAAAAAGGCCCTTACTAAATTCGCAGGAAATTATTGTCAGGTGGTCCTAATGGACGATCGGACGCCCGTGCTCCAGGGCAATGACTCGTCACCCCACTCTTCAAGTACACTACCTTGTCTATTCTCCTAGGCTCGTAATGGGTCACTTTACAACTCATCAGGGGTGACCACGACTCGTGGTCACCCGTGTTGGGTACACTGCCTACCCAATTTCCTTTACTCATTCCCCTTGACCACGGCTGACTCCACGAGTCATGAGGACTGACCACGACTCGTGGTCATGCCCGTGGTGACTTCAATTTCCATCTTCCAAACATGGCCCTAGCCCATCACCATGAGTCACCCAACGACTCGTGGTCTAACCTCACGGGTCACAGAATGACTCGTTTTGTGACCTGGTGCAAAAATTTTAGTTTTCCCTGTTTGAACTCCCGGGTCTGATCCTTGGGCTCCCAGGGTATAACAATTATATTTCACAAGAACACAATGAGCGTAACTATTATAAAGCACTCTCCGAACAGTTAAATCCACTCGGTGATGAGGTGTATTGGCCTTCAAGTCCCTTTGCTATGATAGAGAACAAAAGATTTTTATGAAAAATACGCGTCAATGCCAAACCCTGCATACCTAATGAAAATGAATGTTTCAATAAATACACTCTCTCTTAAGTTCTCTATGTGCAAACAAAGAGGCCATGATAAACGCAATTGTCCCTTATGTGATAGCAATGCCAGATCATCTCAAGATGGAAATACATTCCATGGTGGTAGTACTTGTAGGAGCTAATTTTCATGTTGTTTGCACTAATGTTGCAATAGAATTTTATTATAATGAATGATAATGTTTTTGCTTTAAAAATATTTACTCTATGCATTGCAAAAATTAAAATATTTATATACAAATTATCTCTCACAAAAGAATAAAAACAACAAAAATAACAACATATAAAGTATAAACAATACTAATGAGTTCCACAACCTTTAGGAGGCCGTAGAACACCTATTGGCCTAAGGCCCATATGATGCCCATTCTCGCCCTCTTCGTCATCCCCATCCATCCTCCTCTTAACTAGAGGAGGCTCCATGTCATGATCATTCTTCTTCCTATGTCTAACATCCTTCTTCTTCCCTAGTGTTTGAGGCATATCATCCTCCGGCATAATGAACTCATCGTCTGGAGAGGATACTGGAGATGCCTCATATAATGGTTGAGCGGGATCCTCCGTGGTAGGTTGGCAGGTAGGGTCCACAGTCGATGGAGGCCTTGACGAATGAATCTAAAAAAATACTAAAAGTTAGTGAGTTAATTAAATAAAAAAATATTTAATAATTTATGAACTATTTAAAATAATACTAACCTCATGCAATGGCTGAGCGGAATCCTCCGTGGT
>JACEIK010001115.1:98296-115247 GCA_018107945.1 Datura stramonium
AATTTGCCAAACCCTAGATGAGTTCTCCCACTTCTCCCTTCACTCCTAGGTAGTTTTCCAGAATAAAATCGTGACCCCAAATGGAATTAGGAGCTAAGGGACCTATTTATAGTTCATGGAAAACGTGCGTAATTTAGCCCGTCATGGAACGGCTCCATGTCACGGAGTGTATCGTGGAGCACTACCTCCGTGACACGGAGGTAATGCGGAGGCTCTCTAGAATTCACCCAAAAATCGACCCTCAGCAGCACCTTGCCGCGTTGGCAGCGTGTCACGCTGCTTGGGCAGCGCGTTGGCACATCTATGTCGCAGGTGGGCTGTTTCGCGCCTCCTCCTTGCCGACGTTCGCATTTTAATTCCGATTCCAAGCCTATACTTCACCAACTCATGGATTAGTTCCTCAAAATCATCGAAACCTACAAAACAAAGACTAATCATGTTGGTTAGTACATATCTTCACATTTATATAAAATTACATGAAAATGTATAAAATAACTTAGATGAACAAAGCTAATTTAAGTTATAAAGCGTCACTTGGGCATGCTATTTTGCCCGAGATCAGGCTCAAGTTATGTTTTGATAATGTTTACTTACGATTATGATTATGAATGCTTTATGAATGATTTGAAAGCCTTGAGCCTTATTTTCTCTTATGAAGTTTATGAGATATGCATGATTTCCTTCTCCTACGTTACTTATGAGTTTTGTTTTACTTATAAATGTCCGTTTTACTTACCTTTCATACTTGGTACATTCCATGTACTGACCACATACTCTCTATGCTGTATCGTTTCATGATATAGGGTCCGGATCTCAATCTCATCCTCATCCTTAGTCCATCTCAGCTTACGCTCTTAGCTTATTGGTGAGTCCTTATGTTCTGAGGACTGTTTGACAGACTTTTATGTTATCTTACGTTTCAGTATTGGTCGGGTTAGTTGGGGATGTTGTCCCATCAACCCATCTTATGTATTAGAGGCTTTCTGACAAGTATGTAGTGCTCAGCAGTGTATATGTTCAATATTTCGTGATGTTAAACTATAATTACATTTCAGCTATGTTTTTACGATTATCATTTCACTTATTTGAATGAGATTAGTTTTATGAATGAGCCACGGGTCGACTTGGGGTCCCTCGGGGTCCCTTGTCCAGTGTCTATGATCCGGGTGTACATTCGGGTCATGATAGATATGCATTAGAGATGGAGAAAGGGAATCTTACAAATGCACTCTCAAGCTAAAGACCAGGCGAAGGCAACTCATAAGGAACAAAGGAGCATGCTTAAAAGTGTAAAAAGGGAATTGTATTCTAACGGTAGAAAGAACAAGGTGTTCAAAGAAGAATTGAACAGACCAATGCATGAAGATAAGGATGAAAGGGTCAAGTGGAGGAAACAAGGTCATGTGTAAAGGTATTGACACATGACATAAAAAGAGAGTATGTTTCCTTCTACTAAATGCTCATGAATAGGGAGGTTAGGACATATAAAAAGAAACGGATCGCACTCCAAAAAGGTGATGATAATAGGACCAGCAGATGAAGAAGTGTTATAGAAATATAATAGAACAAATAGGTTCCAAAGTGTTGTAGAACTAATGGACCATTATATACTCATACTATGTGTTATAGATTTGAAGTATGAAATTCTTGAGAAACCCGACAATGAAATTGGTTAGAAGAAGAAGGAGGAGGAGGAAGAGGAGGACGAGGAGGATAAGTAGTAAAAAAGGTGCAAAATAAAAGGAGAAGTAGTAAGAACCGACACCTCAGGTAAAATACTGTCATCCTGATTTAGGTACAATTTAAGAGAATAACATGACATGTGTTAAACAGAAAAAATCAAATGAGAAGCAAATGAAGAGGGAGGATGGAAGATATAGGAAAATTTTATCAAGCACACTCTAGATTATCTCAAAATATGGTCATGATCAAGTCGTAGTGATAGAATAAGAATATAAAGCAAGTCTCTTGACCAAATTTATACTTGAATTAGTATGTGCGAATGGATAGATCAAGGAGGCTAGTTGAGAATTGACAATTTTATCCTACTCTTAAGAATGATCAGCTACAAAGAAGAAAGTCATAGAATCTAATTCTTATAACTAGTCAGATATGAATCTCCTTTCCTTATACTTAAATTTCATAAGCTTGTACGCACTACAAAATCATATTCCTAGTCCCTAAATCAAATTTCAAAATTTATCCAAGTCACATATCATCAATCATGTTGCTAGATGTAATATCCCAAAAGTTCCTAAGATCAGACCCTGGGCTTTAAATAGAAACCATCAGGAAAACCTGCACTTTTCCTCAAAATGACTCAAGTGACGAGTCATGGTATGTCCCAGTGACTCTTCATGTGAGTTGCGGTAAGCGATCAATAGTTTCCTTCCCAGACCACGAGTCCATACCATAATCATGGTGAGATGGTATGACTCGTGTTCATGAGTCGTCATTCCCAGGGCAGTCAGGGTCCTGACTTAACAAGTCATTAGATGATACATTGGACAAAGTGATGAATCATCATGATGAGTCATGGGATAAAGTTCAGAAAGTATGCAACATCATTCCATTAGCAACGAAAGGATGTAAAAACTCATGGTGACAAGTAACGACCCGTACTATCTGTACGTTGTGAGAAGATTAAAAAGTGAGAAGCATGGTGTAGTAGTAACTTATGATCACCATGAGTCAAGGTGAGGACCAATGACTCATGGTCTGACCCATGATGACTGGTCGACATTTTTAAGTATGAGATTTCAGGGGTATTTTCATAACTTCCTATGCTTTTAACTCCTAAACTGGGCTATTTTTGGTTTTCTAAGGGGGGGGGGGGTATTAAAGGGTTTTACTTAGCCTAAAATCCTATTCCCTCTCCAAACACTGTAGATTCAAATCAAACCTCTCAAGGCTCTCAAGGAAGCTAGGATTCATCTTCTCAAATTCTCTTGGTTCTCAAGCTATATTCAAGGATTCATCAAGCCAAGGTATGTGGGGTTATCAATACGGGATTTATTTCACCCTTATGCCCAAATTCAAGTTTAAACTTATGATTTCAATTCTCCCATGTCTCCAATTTAGAATTTCATGAATTTTTAGGGTTAGAACCATTTTCTGCAAAATTTCTATAATATTTTATGGACTGATTCTCTCATGCTTCTACATGTAGTTTATGATTATGATTGGGTTGGTTCCTTTAAAAAAACTTCCATGACTTTATATATTCAAGGTAGCATGATTTACTCAATTATGTATGAATCTCATAAATTTCAAGGTTAAGTATCATGGATATTATTTCAACATTTGTTTTCATGGATAGTTCACGTATTTCAAGAAATTTATGAATCTTCATGATTGTTAAACTAGCCCATGCAAAAACCTATCATGTTTCAAGTATGTTTATGAGAACTATGTATGTTTTGGGAGAAGTATTTAATATCGAGTAGGTTGGGGTTCCATCGTACCCAGGTCTCAAAACTACATGCTCCGTAGATATAAAGGGCTAGTTAAGAGTGTCTCCTATTTCCTAATAGGCTCACGAGTGAATTCACATCTTCATGGTTGTTACCCTTGGAAAGGTATGAACACCCTCCCCACCAAGGTTACAGGTTCGGCTCCATGATGCTCACTTGGAGTATGTCGGCTATAAGAACCTCCCCTCCTACATCTCTTTGTGTTCATGATTTATGATGCAATGACTTATAGTATTTTTGGTCCATTGATCTATAATTACCCCTTAAATTCCATATGATCAAATCCTAGACATGAAGTAGACAAACATCACAAAACGACTCATCAAGTGAGTTGTTAAGTGACTTAACGAACTAGACAAACATAACAGAATGACTCATCAACTAAATTGTTAAGTGACTTATGATCCATTTTGTGGAGTCGTCTCTAGCGAACCTCAAAAACTTGACATTTTCTTCCTAGTTCCAATGAATTAGACAATGATTTGTTAGCCTAGGCGATGATTTGTTAAGCTAGGCATTCTATCAGATCATGAGGAGAATATTAAAGAGTGAGAAAATTGTCCCGGTGGTAATGAAAAGAACCCATGATTCATCAAGTAGACTAACGACTCGTGAAGTGGGTCATTGGCACAGGCGAGTTAAATTATCAAATGGGATTTTAGGGGTAGTCTAGTAACTTTCCATATTTAGAAAACCTAAACCAAAACGTTTTGGTATTACTAAGGAGTATATTTAAAGGTTTAATTAGTATAAACTCTTATTCCCTTTTTGTAATACCCAAGAATCCCTAAGATCAGACCCGAGGCATTAAATAGAGAAAACATGAATGTTTGCACAAAGTCACAGATGAGTCGTCCAGTGATCTATGAGGTAAACCACAAGTCATTAAGTAACTCATGGAGTGGAGGGGAGTTTTCTAACTAATGGTGGTTTGGGGGTTGACCACGAGACAAGCCACGACTCCTGGTTAGGTCAATGAGTTGTGGAGCTGGTCGTGGTCAAGAGTCGGCATGAGGTTAAAATTGTGGGCAGTTTTCTTAACGAATGGTCCCCATGAGTCGAGTCGTGGTGACTTGCAGGGTGGTGTTGTCCAGTGCTGGTGATCAATGCGGACGACGAGTCATCCCCCCAAGCAACGAGTCATCCAATCCCTCGTTGGGACTGGCAATGTGATTTTTCCTGCGAAATTACTAAGGGCTTTGCAGTAATTCCTAAGTTCCTAAGACCTAAACTACGTCGTTTTAAGCTCAGATAAGTATGTTTTAAGAGGGTTTATCTTATTCTAAACCTATCCCTCTCTATGCATGCAAGCCTAGAGGTTCGTAAGGGGGATCAAGCCTAGAAATTCATCAATTCTCCTTCAATTTCCTTTGGGAATTCAAAAAGATTGAGAAATCAGAACTATCCAGGTATGTAGGGTTACGAATTGGTGTATTCATCCACTCCCATGCCCAATCCTTTCTCAAATTCATGGAAATTCTAAGTTGATGAATCTATAGGGTTTTAACCCAACTTGTCAATTTTCTAAGTATCTATCATGAGTATAATCTATTCATGTTTCTAATGATGAATTATGAATCATGGGCATGTTTTATAATGTTTTCAATTATGATTCCCAATTATGAAAGTTCATGAAAGGTTTATATTATGATACATGTTTTCAAGCATGATGGGATGTATATGATGAAAGTATGATTTCGAATTATCCATGTTTATTTTCATGTTTTTGACTATCAAAGTCTATTTCAAGTATTTTTAAGTTTGGGCAAGCCCATATGATCAAGAATGTTCATTATTTGCTTCAATTTCATGTTAATTAGCTTACCATATGATTTTGGAGTCTAGACTCCCGCTTCTCAGCTTGTGGTATGTTTTGAGTTGTTCCTCATGTTATATTTTTAGATTATTCATGTAGTATTATGATTCATCTTCGTCGTAATATGATGGTTTAGCTTCGTTGAAAAACGATGGAGAGCATATGCATGTTTTTTCAGTCAACCTTGTGCCTCAAAACTATGTGACAACGTAGGTATGTTCAGATTATTTAGGACCTCCCTTGTGAACTTTCCCTGCCCTCGAGGGGCCTTTACCTTGATATCAATATCATGGTAGCGTCCTTAGCCCTGGCAAGGCTTTGGACGACTCTGCCCACTTGAGTGTAATAGTCGGGACCACGTAAACTCTATCATAGTAATGTCAGTTATATGACGAGTCTTCCATTTTTCCTGATAATTTCAGTTATGCATGTTCATCAGTCATGACATTATGTTTTCAGCAGGTTTAAACCTATGTTCAGATTTACTTATGAATAATTAGTTTCAGCTTTGTTCATTCGATTTAGTTATGATATTCAGTTATGTTTAAGTCATGTTTTCAGATACTAGCATGCAATCCCTACTCTCAGAATCTTATGATGGAATGTTTTATGATATGCATGATTTCTAACTTTACTATCATAGAAGTTTTACTTATCTTGCATACTCGGTACATTCCACGTACTGATCGCATACTCTATGTTGTATCATTTCATGAAACAGGCTCAAACATCCAAGTTCGGTCCCTCCATTAGCCAGATCCTCAAAATAGCATCTTCCAGTCAGAGTTGGTGAGTCCTTATCCTTCAAGGGCCCAGTTATATTCAGTATTTTCAATTTCACTTTTAGTGAGTTAGTTGGGGTCTTGTCGCATCAACTCGGCAGTATGTAGAGGCTTATCATACATAGTATGTTTTCAGTTTCAGATCGCTATTATGTATTCAGATATTCGATGTTATCAGATTTTTAGACTTCCGCTATTTTATACGTTAGACTTCGGCATTATTGTATTAAGCTTTAGATGTCATGTTCATGCCATGGGTCAATTTGGAGCCTCTTGGGGTTCTTTGTCCCATTTCTTGATCTGGGCCTATGTTCGAGTCGTGACAAACTTAGTATTAGAGCATTAGGTTTTTAAGTATCATAAAGTGTCTAAAAGCTGCGTTAAGTAGAGTCTTTTTCATGGGTGTGAAGCACGCCACATTTATGACAAAGAGGCTATGAAATGTTTTAGGAAATGTATCCTTCTTTCATGATCTATGTCATGCGATGAAATGTCTCTCTATCCTTCTAACTCGTGCTATACGCATTTGCAAAATCTTGCCTCCTACCCGAGTTAACGGAAGAAGGAACGGAAATGGAAATGGCCATGAGAATAGCAACGGAGATGGGCACCAACAGGCCCCACCAGCCCCGAGGATCATGTGCCCGAGTAGGTGGTCCATGCAGAGTTTAGGGCTGCCATTCAGATGTTAGCTCAGGCTTTGAGCGCCTAAGTCAACCAAATTCCCCAGAATGGGAATGCGGCAGCGGAAAGAGTCAGGGTCTTTCTTAGGATGAACCCTCCATAGTTTCTCGAGTCGAAGGTGGACGAGGATCCACACGAGTTTATTGAAGAGATTAAGAAATCACTTAGATCATGGGGATGACAGGGGAGGAGTCCGCAGACTTAGCCTCTTATCAGTTGAGAAGGGTTGCAAATATCTAGTTCAAACAGTGGAAGGATTGTAAGGCAGTTGGAGCAGGCCTTATTGGTTCGGATGAGTTCCATGCTGCATTTTTGGATTTGTTCTTCCCCCATGAGATGAGGGAGATCAAAGTAGCTGAATTTGTTAACTTGAGACAGAACAACATGACGGTCCAGGACTATGCTCTAGAGTTGACCCGCCTATCCAAATATGCACCTGAGATGGTGGCGGACTAGAGGTCTCGAGTGAGTTGGTTCGTGCATGGGATAGAAGACCATTTGGTCAAAGATTGCCAGACTGTGATGCTTCATCAGGATATTAATTTCTCACAGATAGTTCTGTACGCCCAACAGATAAAGGTAGTACAGGTGAGCCAGCGGGAGAGAGAGGCCAAAAGGGTTAGGACAGATAGCTTTGAATTTTCCCAGCAGAGAACTGGTGGTGGGCACCGCTAGCAGTCCCACCAGATATAATCAGACCCAATGTCGTTAGTAGAAAGTGTGCCATCCAGATCTAGGTGAGACCATAGGGGACGAACATTAGGCTCTCGAGGTTAGGGGAGCAGATCTGTGGAGCCTAGTATTCTAGCTTGGGACTGGTATGGCAGGAGGCACACTAGTTAGTGTTTAGCAGGTACAGGTTCTTGATTTTGGTGTGGGAAGCCCGAACATATGCTCAGATATTGTCCACCAGTTAGACAGGGCCATGGTAGAGGCTGAGACCTAGCCACTGGTTCAGTAGCCCCACCAGCACGCTCAGTTCATCGGGGAGCCTTCACTATTTCAAGTGGTGGTTCGCATTAGAATAGATTCTATGCCCTCGCATCTCGTTAGGAGTAGGAGACCTCTCCAGATTTAGTCACTGGTATGTTACAATTATTCCACCTTGATGTATATGCTTTTTTAGATCCAGGGGCGACCTTATCTTTTGTGACACCTTATGTTGCTAGTAGTTTCAGAGTTAGTCCTAAATTTCTATTAGAACCCTTCTCAGTCTATACTCTAGCCGGTCATTCAGTTATAGCTCGATGGGTATATAGAAATTTCTTTTTCACATTCCTTCAGAAAGTCACCTCAGCAGATTTAGTAGAGCTAGCCATGACAAATTTTGATGTTATTTTTGGCAGCGATTGCCTACATACATGTTATGACTCAGTATGTTGTAGAACCCGTGCGGTAGAGTTCCGATTTTTGGTTGATCCAATCCTAGAGTGGAAGGGTAGTTCAACTGTGCCTGTAGGTTGTTTCATTTCCTACCTTAAGGCCAAAAAGATTATCTCTAATGGTTGTGTGTACCATCTAGTTAGGGTTAAGGATGCTATATCCGAGACCCCGACTATTTAGTCAATTTGCGTTGTGTGTGAATATCCAGAAGTGTTTCCAAATGATTTACCGGGAACCCTCCAGAGCAGGAGATCGATTTTAGTATTGACCTTCTTCCCTATAAGTAACACATATCTATTCCTCCTTACAGAATGGCTAGATGAGCTAAAGGAGTTGAAGGAGCAGTTGAAGGATCTTTTGGACAAGGGTTTCATCAGACCCAGCAAATCCCCGTGGGGTGCACCAGTTCTCTTTGTCCAGAAGAAGGATGGTTCCCTTCAGATGTGCATTGATTATCGGCAATTTAACAAGGTCACAGTCAAGAACATATATCCTCTCTGCAGAATTGATGACTTGTTTGATCAATTTTAGGGTGCCAAGTGTTTTCTTAAAGATAGACCTCAGATCCGGGTATCATCAACTCAGAGTTAGGGAGAATGACATCCCGAATACATCCTTTAGGACTTGGTATGGTCACTATGAGTTTGTAGTTTTGTCTTTTGGACTAATGAATTGTCCTACAGCTTTTATGGATTTGATGAACAGGGTGTTCAAGCAGTATTTGGATATGTTTGTGATCATATTCATAGATGACATTCTCATATACTCTCGGAGCAAAGAGGAGCATGCCACTTATTTGAGGGTGGTGCTAAAAACCCTCAAGGATTTCTAGTTTTATGCTAAATTCAGCAACTGTAAGTTTTGGCATGTTGAGAGCATGTGTGATTGATTTCAAAGGTAGTTGGTATGACCATTTACCTATCATCAAGTTTGCATATAACAACAATTACCATTCCAACATTCAGATGGCTCTGTTTGAGGCTCTTTATGGGCGGAGATGTAGATCGCCTATTAGTTAGTTTGAAGTCAGTGAAGCTACGTTGATTAGACCAGATTCATTCCATGAGGCTATGGAGAAGGTTCAACTTATAAGGGAGAGGTTGAAAACAGCTCAGAGTCTCCAAAAGTCCTATGCAGATTTGAGGAAGAGAGAGCTTGAGTTCGAAGTTGATGATTGGGTGTTTCAGAAGGTATCTCCCATGAAGGGAGTGATGATATTCGGAAAGAAAGGGAAACTTAGTCCCTGTTATGTTGGCCCATACCAGATTGTGAGACGTGTTAGCAAGGTAGCATATGAGTTGGTGTTGACCTAATAATTGGCTTATGTGCATCCGGTGTTTCATGTGTTGCTTTTCAATAAGTGCATGGGTGATCCGGCTTTGGTTGCCCCGGTGGAGAGTGTAGGTTTGAAGAATAGCCTCAGCTATGAAGAGGTTCTGGTGGAAATACTTGATCTTCAGGTTCTAAAGCTAAGAAATAAAGAACTAGCTTCAGTAAAGATTTTTGGAGGAACCAGCATATTGAGGGAGCTACGTGGGAAGCCGAAGCAGATATGATGGATCAATACCCACATCTATTCCCTCCCAGCTCAATTTCATCTTGAGGTATCAGTTTCCTCCCTAGTACTCTATTTAGTTTCATGTTCAGTTCATGTGCCCCAGTTCCTTTCATGTAAGTGTATGTATGTGTGATTCATGAATTCAGTTTAGTCATGTATTTCAGTCCGGAGTCAGTCACTACATCAGTTTTCAGCCCTAAATGTTTAGTATTTGGTATGAAAGTTGCATTTCTCAGCTTTTCAATATGTTTATCCACATTCAAGGATGAATGTTCCCAAGGGGGAGATATTGTAATACCCCAAAAGCCCTAAGATCAGACCCGAGGGTTGAATCAGAGAAAATAAAAATATTTGCACCAGGTCATAGGAAGAGTCGTCCAGTGACCCATAAGGTACACAACGATTCGTTAAGTGACACTTGGAGTGTAGAGAAGTTGGCTAATGAATGGCGGTTTGGGGGTTGGCCACGAAACAAGCCACGACACATGGTCAGGACAACGAGTCGTGGAGCCGATCGTGGTCAACAGCCGGCATAAGGTTTTAATTATGGGTAGTATTCTCAACAACTGGTCACCACAAGTCATTAGGTACACCACGATTTGTGGTGTCTCTCATGGTAACTGGCAGGGTGGTGTTTCCCAGTGCTGGCAACGAATGCGGACGAAGAGTCATTCCCTCAGGCAACGAGTCGTCCAATCCCTCACTGGGACTAGCAGTGTGATTTTTCTTGCGAAATTAGTAAGGGATTTTCCGTAATTCCTAAGTTCCTAAGACCTAAACTACGTCGTTTTAAGCTCAGTTAAGTGTGTTTTAAGAGGGTTTAGATCATTCTAAACTATCCCTCTCCATCCATGCAAACCTAGAGGTTCCTAAAGGTGATCAAGCCTAGAAATTCATCAATTTTCCTTCAATTTCCTTTAGGCATTAAAGAAGGTTGGAAGTACCCAGGTATGTAGGGTTATGAATGGGTGTATTCATCGAATCCTATGCCCAATCCCTTCTCAAATTAATGGAAATCCTAAGTTGATGAATCTATGGGGTTTTAACCCAACTTGTAAATTTTCTAAGTATCTATCATTGTATAATCTATTCATGTTTCTAATGTTGAATTATGATTCATGGGCATGTTTTATAATGTTTCATTTACAATTCATGTTTTCAAAGTCCTACAATTATGATGCCCAATTATGAAAGTTCATGAAAGGTTGAGATTATGATATATATTTTCAAGCATGATGAGATATATATGATGAAACTATGATTTCGAATTACCCACGTCTATATTCAGGTTTTGGACTATCAAAGTCTATTTCAAGTATGTTTAAGTTTGGGCAAGACCATACGATCAAGCATGTTCATGATTTACTTCAATTTCATGTTATTAGGTTACCACATAATTTTGGAGTCTAGACTCCCACTTTTCAGCTTGTGGCATGGTTTGATCCTAGGCTCCTCATGTTATGTTTTCAATTATGCATGTATTAATATGATTCAACTTCGTCTCAAGAAGATGGTTCAACTTCGTTGAAAAATGATGGAGAGAACATGCATATTTATGGAAGTAGTGTCTAGCACCGAGTAGGCTAAGGGTTCAGTCAACCTTGTGCCTCAAAACTATGTGACAACGCAGGTATGTTCATATTATTTAGGACCTCCCTTGTGAACTTTCCCTGCCCTCGAGGGGCCTTTACCTTGATATCGATATCATGGTAGCGTCCTTAGCCCTGGCAAGGCTTTGGACGGCTCTGCCCACTTGAGTGTGTCACGACCCGAACATAGGCCTGGATCGAGACATTGGACAGGGAACCCCAAGAAGCCCCAAGTCGACCCATGGCATAATCATAGCATAAAATAACAAGACAATAGCTAACAGAATCATAACTGAGCGGAAGCTAACTGATACATACGACATAATCTGGAAAAAAAATTCTAATAGAAAGCTGACTTTGTCTATACAAGTCTGCAAGCCTCCACTAAGCTGATGAGTTGCTGGGACAAGCCCCCAACTGACCCTTAAAGTCTGAAAACTGAAACATAAAAGAAATAGAAAACATAAATCGAGTCCTTGAGAGATGAGGACTCATCACGGGCAGCTGAGATGGGAATAAAGTGTATCTAACCAAGTGGCTAAGTTTGGAAACCGGAATCTATATCATGAAACAATATAGCACATAAAGTGTGCGGTCTGTACTTGAAATGTACTGAGTATGCGAAAAGCGTAAGAAAACTAAAATATGCAAGTATACAAGAATGGAGTAACTGAGTACATCACTGAACATATGAATGAACTGAAATACAAGAACCCTGTCTAAGATGCATATATATTGACATGAAGTAGTTATTTGAAATCATTTACTAAAGTATAATCAAACTGAAGTATAAGGGTCATGTGTTGTACTTATATTAAGAAGTAAATCTGTAAATGATATCATATACTATACTCACTATCTGCTAATAATTAAGTTTGAATCCTGTTAAACTATTTTTAACTGAAATTTGAAATCGTACGAAGCTGAGCTGAACTGATATAGTAGACTAAGGAAGACATTCTCTGCTACGGAGAATCCCTAACTAACAAAGGGAAACATTCTCTGCTGTAGAGAATCCCTGACTTGCTAAGGGAAACATTCTCTGCTATGGAGAATCCCTGACTGACTAAGGGAAACATTCTCTGCTATAGAGAATCCCTGACAGACTAAGGGAAACATTTTCTACTATGGAGAATCCCTGACCGACTAAGGGAAATATTCTCTCTATAAAGAATCCCTGAGTGACTAAGGGAAACATTCTCTGCTATGGAGAGTCCCTATTATACTAGAACATGGAGGTCACTGTTCTGACGTCGTTCGTCTAGTCTAAGTCACTTCAGCTAAATAGAGACATGAGCATTCAACTATTGAATTCATTTATAGTTGATTAAGGCTACTCTCTACTAATCAACATGCCCAAAAGTCTAAAGGATTATTCTCATGCTTTATCATCATAATTCATATCATCATAGTCCCGAATCATCGTTTAAATCATACATTCTACTTATTAAGCATTGATAAGATCATATCATACTCTAAACATGTCCACAATATTTAAATCTCAAATTCACATTATATAGCGTATATTCTAGATTCCTGAAAGCTCCATAGGTTCAACTCATACCCAAAACATTTACATCAAAATCATAGTGAAAACATGTACATACTTCACATTGATCAAAGCCCATAAGTTCTAATCGTGTTCCAACACATATAATACCACATATGTTCTAGAGTTGCGGGGACCCACATGATCTAAATATACTTTAAACATGGATACAATTTCATGATAAGAGCCTGTGAACAATTAATGAAACCCCATTTGAAATTCTAGACTAACTCATGGTGAAAATCCAAAATTCATGGTATTCACATATCATACACATATTTGAAGGAGGTGAAAGTAACTTCATAAGCACACACTACTATTAACCATGATGGTTCTTAGAATTTAGGGAAAACATAGGAGAATTCATGCATGAATTGAAACCCTAGAACATGCTCTTCTAGAATCAAAGGATTTGGGTTTTTAGTATAAATGTTTTGGGCACAAGGATGGAAGGAAACCCTTGTTCAAAACTCACATACCTGCCTAGAAGGAACATCCCACTTGAACTTGAACCTTGAAGCCTTTGAAGAAACTCTAGTTAAATCCTTCATTCTTGAGAGAGAGGAGGAAGAAGAGTTTGAGAGGGTATCTTGAGAGAATGAGAGATTAGGCTAGAAGAAACCCTTAAATCATCCCGTACAATACTCAAAATGAAGTAGTTTAGAAGTTAGAAGCATAGGATTTTACAAAAACACCCTTGGAAATTCACAGGAAAAATCAATCTGCTAGTCCCCACGAGGCACTCCACGAGTTGTGGGGTTGATAATGACTCGTGGTGCCAATTGGTGGAGTGCACTGGAACTTTTCTCAAAAATTCCTCGACTCTACCAATGACTAACTTCATGAGTTGCTAGTTGACTTAACGATTCGCGACTCCTTCCGTTATCACTGAAATATTTACGGCTGAACTTCCCCTCGAAAACTCATAGGATGACTCATTACTAGACTTAACGAGTCGTCATGTCCCTCATTTCCTTGAGTCTTGACATTTTAGGTTGTTGCTCGTGACGAGGACCCCATGAGTCGTGGCGTAGGTCGTTACCTCAGATCACTTAACAAGAGCTCATTGACTGCTTTCCACGAATCTTACCACGACTCATGGAGTCACCTAACGAGTCATACCACGACTTGTTCTGTGGTGAAATTTCCACTTTCCTTCTGAATTCCTTCTGTAAGTCTGGTTGATCTCAGAAACATTCGGGGTGTTAAAATATCTCCCCCTTGGGAGCATTTGTCCTTGAATGTAATATAAACATGCTGCCAAATTGGGGAAAGAACTAATATCCCACATACTGCACATTTACAACTGAAACTGAAGGAATATCTGACTCCAAGCAGATCTTACATCTTAGAACTGAATATCCAAATCACACATGCATGTTAAGGTGTAAGAGGGACTGAAAAACATGAACCGGACATAGGACTAAATAGAACACTGAGAATGATTCTCTTCCTCTAACTGGCACTGAGCTGACATGGACTGAGTCATCATTCTCAAATCGCTTTCTCATACTGAACTAAGATTCATGATATCTGGTCTAACTGAAAGTAAGGGGCTTATGATCACGAATCATTCACGACATCTAAACCTGAGCACATATATGAGGTAACCTTATCCACTGAGCTATGAAAGCAACTTATAAAGACTGAGTTCAAGCTGAACGTACTATAAGACATGATTTAACACACACACAACTAGTTTATATCTGTTAGGACCCAAGAGTACACCCGGATCGTAGACACGGGACAAGGAGCCTCGAAAGACTCAAAGTCAACCCATGGCGTGAACATATATCTAATTCATACACCTAAGGGAGAAGACTTAACTTAAAAATCGTGAACTAACTGAAGATCATAACATGAGATATAAGAAACAACATTACACAATCCAACCATAAATGGCTGAAGCGCAACAAATAGGTCTGAAAGCCTCTAATCATAATAGATGGGTTGTAGGGACAAGACCCCAACTAACCCCAACATTCTGAAAAGAAAAGGTAAATAAGGTCCGACATGAAGCCCTCGAATCATGAGGACTCACAACTGAAGGTGAGAGCAGAACTGAGCACAAGCTAGGAACGATGCTGAACCTCCGAACTGGATCCTAAAAATATATGGGAAAGTACTTGGAAGGTACTGAGTATGTAAGGTATGCAAAACATTTACTGAAAAACATAAAAGTTATAGGAGTGGGGACATCATGATCATAAGAGTGAAAACGTAAGTATATCGTAAGGCTCAATACTTCCAAAATATTCGTAAACCTGTCATAGTCATAACATGTGAGAAAATATTTCATAAAATATAACTTGAGCAAAAAAAACACAATCATGCATGAATTAAAACCATGAGGAACAATGGGAGATTTCTGTAACCGACATACCCCATACGAGCACACATGGAGCCCGACCTATAATCCTAGTTGGGAAGCCGTTCATACCTTGCCAAGGGTATGAACCATGAAGGTGTGATATCACTCATGAAGACCCCGTAGGGCATAGGGGATAGACATTGAGGCGGTCCCAAACATAACCTACGGTGGCACATAGTTCTGAGATTCGGGGCGTAACCTAAGCCCCGAACCTACTCGGTGTTAAGTACTACTCCCAAAACATGCAACGTGCTCATAGAAATTCATACATGACATGTGTGGCTAGTTAAATCGTGAGAATCATATCATGCTTGAGAATTCATAATACTAGCCACGGAATTTGGCCCGTGAATCAGCCAAAAATCATAGTTCATATATCACAAGCGACATGTGGACATTGTCGATAATTTCCATCATACTCGAAATGCTTAAATTTACAGGAAACATGATCAAAATAACATGAGTAATTGAAAACATGCTTAAAATTCAAAAGTTCATATCATGCTTGAGAAATCACCATGACCATGAATTTCACTAAAAACCCCATGATTTGGGCATATATGCTTTTAGGGATTTAATCAGCAAATATTGAATAAAATAAGTGAAAGCAACCCAATAATTCAAACCCATGATTTTAGACATACTACGACATGCTCATATCGATTTTTGAAGAAGCATGCATTTGGGTTATGACCCATTGAGAGTTGGTTACTTAAACATAGAATAAGGGAGAAATTGGGCATGGGTAGGGGCTAAACTACCCATTCAGACCCCCAAATACTTGGAATTACGTGATTCTTAACTCCCATGAAAAATCCTAGGTGGAAACTTGAAGAACTTGAAGAAGAACACTTTAATCACCTCCTACTCCCTTCTCTTGTTCTTGCAAATGCCAAATGAGACTTAGCATGAGTTTTTCCTCCTTAAAAGACCCTGTCCCTACCTCAAAATGACGTAGTTTAAGTCTTAGGAGCGTACAAAATTACGAGAAGGCCCTTACTAATTCGTAGGAAATAACTGTGGGAGACCCCAACAGGCGACCTGACGACTCGTTACCATGGATAACGAGTTGTTGGGTCATTTTGTCGACTCTACAGGAGTTTTTCACCTAGGCTATTAAAGGAGGACATGATGACTCGTCCCCCGAGGCAACAATTCGTTACCATCTTCCCTTAACTACATTGCCTCATCCTTAATTAAATTCCCCCAGCTTGCGTATGACCCACCTCACGAGTCGTTGGGACTGACCATGACCCGTGGGGTCCCATCCGTTAGGTGCACTGGTCTGACCTCCCAGGAAACCCTTAATCTCACCCCACGGAAGACCTGATGACTCGTGGTAGCTGACCACGAGTCGTTCCCACGCCCATGGGGACCTCATCTCTTCAACCCATGCTAGACTTCCCACGAACCACCTAACGACTCGTGGGGTCTCCTCACGAGTCGTCTAATGACTCGTTCTACACAACTGCAACATTTTTCAGATTTTTCCCATTTGACTCCCGGGTCTAATTCTCGGGTTCCCGGGGCATAACAATATCTCCCCCTTGGGAACATTTGCCCTCGAATGTTAGAAACATGAAGAAACTCAGGAACAACAACCACCAAATACAAATACTGATCATTTAAGTTAAAAACTGACGGAATGAGTAAAAAAATAAAAAATATTCGAGTTAGTTATAAATTATGAACTAATGAACTAGCCCTTTTATTGGTTATTGGAACACTAACACTTACTAAAAAGAG
>JACEIK010001115.1:116145-138443 GCA_018107945.1 Datura stramonium
CTCGCAGTGTTTCTGTGTTGATGTCCTCTTTTTTTTTTATTTCGATGGGCACTCCGTGCAATCTAACCAGCTCTCGAATTTATAATTTGGCATAATCTTTCGCTGAATTGATGGTTTTGACCGGTAGAAAATAAGCAGCCTTGGTTAACCTATCCACCACAACCCAAATGGAGTCCTACTATCTACGAGTGTCGGGTAAACCTATTACGAAGTCCATGTTGATTTATTCCCACTTCCAAGTAGGAATGCTGATATCTTGGAGTACACCTCCCGGTCTCTGATGCTCAACCTTCACTTGTTGGCAATTCGGACACTTGGCTACAAATTCTGCAATATCCATTCCACCAGTAGATTTCCCGCAAGGCATTATACATCTTTGTGGCACCTGGATGGAGAGATAGCTAGATCTATGAGCCTCATGCAACATCTGGCTCCTCAGATCATCCACGTTCGGAACACATAAGCGGCCCTGGTACCGAAGCACACCATCTCCCCCTTTGGAGAAGACTTCTACCTTCTGACTTAGAACAACTTCCTTCAACATTACCAATATTGGATCTTCATCTCACTAAGCCTTCACCTCTATTGCCAAGAACGACTCTGACCCGTTCTGAACTACTGCCCCACCATCGGTCGAACCAACTAATCTAACTACCAACCATGCAAGTCGATGCACCTCCTTCAAATGCGACACACTCTCCATAGAGAGTCTACTATGGGAATCCGCTACCACTTTGGCCTTACCCGTATGGTAAAGGACACTCATGTCATAATTCTTAAGTAGCTCCAACCACCTCCGTTGCCGAAGATTGAGATACTTCTATGTGAGCACATATTGTAAGATCTTGTGGTCAGTGAATATATCTACATGAACCCTATACAAGTAGTGTCGCCATATCATCAAAGAAAAAACCACTGCAACCAACTTAAGATCGTTGGTCGGGTAATTCTTCTCATGAATTTTCAGCTATCTAGAAGCATATGCAATGATTTTCCCGTGTTGCATCAATATATATCCCAGTCTGACTCTCGAAGCATCCCAATATACCATAAAACCATCGATACCCTCCGGTAAGGTCAACACCGGTGCTGAAGTGAGTCGGGCCTTCAATTCCTAGAAGCTCTTCTCAAAAGCCTCCGACCATTGAAATTTCACCTTTTTCTGAGTCAATCTGGTCAATGGGGCTGCAATGGATGAGAAACCTTCTACAAACCTCTGATAATAACCCGCTAAGCCCAAAAAGCTCCTGATATCTAAAGGGTTTACCGATTTGGCCAGTTCTTTACTGCCTCTATTTTCTGGGAGTCCACCCTTATACCTTCTTTTGACACTACATTTCCCAAGAATGCAACTGAATTCAGCTAGAACTCCCATTTGCTGAACTTGGCGTATAACTGGTTATCCTTGAGGGTCTGGAGTGCCACCCTCAGGTGTGCGACATGCTCCTCCTCACTCCAGGAGTATATCAATATGACGTCAATGAACACTATAACGAACATGTCTAGATATGCCTTGAATACCCTGTTCATCCAATCCATAAAAGCTGCAAGGGAATTGGTTAGTCCAAAAGACATAACAACGAATTCATAATGGCCATATCGGGTCCTGAAAGCAGTCTTTGGGATGTCGCTCTCTTGAACCCTGAGTTGGTGATACCCGAACCTGAGATATATCTTAGAGAAATATTTGGCACCCTGAAGCTAATCGAATAGGTCATAAATCCTGGGTAAAGGGTATCTATTCTTGACGGTAACTTTGTTCAACTTCCTATAGTCAATACACATCCGAAGAGAACCATCTTTCTTCCAGATGAACAACACTTGGGCACCCCATGGAGACTTACTCGGTCTAATGAAACCCTTGTCTAGCAAATCCTTCAATTGCTCCTTTAACTCTTTTAGCTCGGCTGGGGCCATTCGGTAAGGAGGAAGCGATATGGGCTATTTGTCGGGTAAAAGATCAATTTCAAAATCAATCTTCCTCTGGGGAGGGGCACCTGGTAGATCATCTTGGAATACTTCGGGATACTCACATACCATGGGGGCTGAATGGATGGTCGGGGTCTTGGACGTGGCATCCTTAACCCTAACCAAATGGTAAAACAACCCTTAGAAATCATTGTCTGGGCTTTGAGATAGGAGATAAAGAGGCCTACAGGTACCGCTGAATTACCCCTCCATTCTAAAACTGGTTCACTTGGAAACTGGAACTCCACCACTCGGGTTCTACAATTAATAGAAGCATAACATGTAAACAACCAATCCATACCCAAAATAATGTCAAAATTAGTCATAGCCAATTCTACTAAGTCTGCAGAGGTGACCTTATGCATTATTGTAATGGGGCAACCTCTATATACCCTCTTCGCTGCGATTGAATCCCCAATTGGAGTAGACACAGAAACCGATTCTGACAAAATTTCAGGACTGACCCCAAAGTTACTAGCAATGTAAGGTGTCACAAAAGACAGTGTAGCTCCCGGATCTAAAAAAACATAAGCATCAATATGAAAGACTCACAACAATCCCGTAACCACATCGGAGAAGTCTCCTGCTCTTGTCCGGAGCTAAGTGCATAAAAATGGTTCTGGCGCTGGCCGCCAACTGGACAAGTCGATGTACCCTGCTGAGTAGGACGTGCCACTGGAGCTGCTGAACTAGCTGCTGGAGTGCGAGCTCCACCAACCCCTGACCTAGTTGCAGGGAAATTCTTGAGCCTGTTTCCGAGTTTGCCACACCCGAAACAAATATATGATCCCACCAAACACTTCCTTGGGTGGTTCTTGCCACAACTAGCACAAGATGGGAATGTGCGCTTTTTGCGCATGCTATTCTAACCCCTCAAACCCAAGGCCTTGCTCCTCTGATCGTATCGTGAATTGGATGGGGTACTGGCTAAAGATGGGGCTGGTGTAATAGACATGTGCTAGGACTGCTGGTGAGGCCCACCTCCTAGCCTCGACTGGGAAAACCCGTAGCTATCAGTTCTGGCCCTCTTGGCCTCTCTCTACCTCATATGAGCTCCATCTGCTGGGCATAAAGGAATATCTGTGGGTAATCCATATCTTGATGAAGTATGGGTGTTCTGCAGTCCTTTTCCAGATACATGGCTACTCCCTGCACGAATCTACTCACCCGCGCCCTCTGGTCCACCACTAACTCAGGGCGTACTTTGATAGGCGAGTGAACTCAAGTTAATATTCTAACATCGTCATCTTTCCCTATTTGAGATTACAAAACTCAGTTGCTTTCAATTCCCTCATCTCCCGAGGGAAGAACCTGTTGAGAAAGGCCAGGTGGAACTCTTCCCAGCTGATAGGGCATGCTTCCGCTGCCCTACTATCCTTCCATTACTTATACCAAGTATAAGTGACCTCCTTTGGCTGATAAGAGGCCAAATCAACACACTGCTCATTTTCCACCCCATAACTTGGGTGACCTTCAAGATCCCCTCAATAAACTCGTGTGGATCCTCGTCCACCTTTGATCCTGTGAACTCGGGAGGGTTCAACCTCAAAAAGTCTCTAATCCAAGTCGTCGCTGCGTTACCATTCTGTGGGATAGGGGAAACAACCTGCTAGTTGAACCGAGCGGTCAAGGCCTGCGCCAACATCTAAATAGCCACCCGAAACCCAGCATGGGCAGCTGGCTCTGGTGTTTGGGGGTCCTGGACAGGTGGGGCTTGTTGACGTTCATGATCATTGCCACCTCCGTGGCCTTCATCATTCATGTTCCTCCTTCAATTTATTCTTTTAGGGGCCATAAGTTTTTGCAAGCGCGAATAGCATGAATTAGAAGGGTGGAGAGATTTTTCATCTCACGACATGGATCATGAAAGAAGGGAACATTTCCTAAAACGTTTAGTAGCCTCGTCATCATAAGTGTGGTGCGCTTCACACCCATGAAAAATACTTTACCTAACTCAACTTTAAGACTCCCTAGGACACCTATGAACGTATTGCTCTGATACAAAGTTTGTCACGACCCAAGAGTACACCCAGATCGTAGACACAGGACAAGGAGCCCCGAAAGACTCCAAGTAAACCCATGGCGTGAGCATATATCTAATTCATACACCTAAGGCAGAAAACTTAACTTAAAAATCATGAACTAACTGAAGATCATAACATGAGATATAAGAAACAACATTACACTATCCAACCATAAATGGCTGAAGCGCTACAAATAGGTCTGAAAGCCTCTAATCATAATAGACAGGTTGAAGGGAAAAGACCCCAACTAACCCCAACAATCTGAAAACAAAATGTAAATAAGGTCCGAACAAGAAGCGCTCGAATCATGAGGACTCACCACTGAAGCTGAGAGTAGAATTGAGCACAAGCTATGAACGATGTTGAACCTCCGAATTGGATCCTGAAAATATAAGGGTCAATACTTGGAAGGTACTGAGTATGTAATATATGAAAAACATATACTGAAAAATATAAAATTTATAGGAGTGGGGACATCATGATCATAAGACTGAAAACGTAAGTATAACGTAAGGCTCAATACTTCCAAAATATTCTGTTACACCCCATAAATTCTCGACATGTAGATGGCCTATTCGCATGTTGGTTAAGAGTTTTTGAATGCCATACATGCTAGGAAAAGGCCCAGGGAAAGACGGAAAGACCGGATAAGAAATTCATCGAACCATCGTAGAAGGAGCCGGGGCAGAGCCCCTCCGCGATGGCAACGTGCCACGGAGGAGGGCCCCGTTGGTGCCGTGTCATGGAGGCCCCGTCTGTGCCCAAGCATAAAAATCCTCCACTTCGGTTTAAATGTTATATTTCATATAATTTCCAGAGAAGTCGAGGGAAAACAGAGAGGACGAAGATTCCATTGAAATTTCCTTCCGATTACGCCGTCAAACGCGGTCCAAACTCAAATTAACTCCAGATACCTAGGTATTAAGCAGTAAGGAGCATTCCTACGGATTTAGTTTCGTGAAATTCGGCCGGCGAGTCATCGTGCTAAATGAGCTAAGGTAAGTGGAATTGCTCCAAACAGTAGCCATGGCGTACTCCTAGCCCTAAAGTGAGTATTTCTTCCTTCTCTGGACTTCGAGAAATAGCGAGTTTTTGACCATTTTTCGATAAGCCAAAGTTTGGGCTATACATATATTGAAAGTGATATTTTCTTCCAGAATATTAGCGCATTTAGTTCTAATTGACCTATATATGAATGCAGTTGGGAGAAATAGCAGAAGTACTGACCGAGCTACGCCAGTTAGTTGGGAAATCCAAAGTGAAGGTATGTAAAGCTTATTCCTTCGAAAAGTTAGTAATCTAGTATAGAAAAAGAAGCGTGAACTATAGAAGAAAGAATTCAGAAGTCGAGTATTGAGTCCAGCATGAATCCAGCAAGCATGTTTGCGTTATTATGTTGTATTCAGAATAAAAGTTAGTAAAGCAATATCAGACAGTCGGATAATATCTCAAATAAGATAGCTCAGTATGAGAATCATTAATGCGTAAAAGAGTTTAGAATATGAAATCAGAATCCAGATAGTTTTTTCAGATCAAACATGCTTGCTATACGTGATTGTTGTTTGTTGAGACCTGTTTGAGCTATGAGGGCACCCTTAGAGTGTCCTCGCTGCCCCTGGGTTAATAGTTATGTCGACTCGTCCCACTCCGTAGGGTGTGAGGATACGTCACTCCAAGGAGGGCATGCCGTCCGGCAGTAGGAGGAAGATGGATGCAACATTCCTCATATCAGTTGATCACCATAGCAGTATAACTTACCCTATTGTGTGCTTGCGCCCAGTGGCAGATTACAGATACAGATTAAGGGGCCATACATGTGCGGAGTCCTTCTGACTCAAACACGCTTATAGTCAGAGGCCATAGCCTGAGCTGCAGACCTGGCGTAAGGTAGAGGTGCTCGTGTTAGTAGGCGAGTGAGTGATTTATTTTTGAATGGTTTTAATCTGGTAGGGGTATATAGATTGTGTGTTGATTGGCTCCTTCCGGCTTATGGGGGCTGGTATAGGTCCTTGTTTGTTATATGTATGTATATACATTTATTATTAGCGAGAGATTTAAGGTCGCCATGACGACAGGTATGCCCCTACCCTTTACTCTGAGTACAGATAAGCTTGTTTCAGATTCTCATCAGTCAAGACAGTTTTAGATACTTTCTAATGTTCAGAATTTCTAGTTATGTTGCTTATATTCAAGCATTTCAACTGCTTTGCATACTCGGTACCAGTGGTACCTGGACGCCCATTTGGGTAAAGGCATTACTTGCCTGCAGGTACCTAAGTAGACGAGGAGTCGATCCCCATGATCCTAGCCAGCGTAGAGTCATCAGCCTTATCATCTGGAGCTTGATATTCAGAGGTTTATATCATTTTTGTTGTATAGTACGGTAGGTCGGGGCCCCGTCTCGACCATCTTATCAATATTCTTAGAGGCTTGCAGATTGGTGTGGTTATTTCCTCCCTGTGGTTAGTTGTGCTGGTCGTGGAAGCCGGTATGTTTGTTTTTGCTTTAGCATTGTTATTTGCGCTGGCCGTGTGTATCGATCCTCGCAGTAGTGGTGACCTTGCCGGTCACGTAGTTGTTCAGCATTTGTTATTGATTTAGGAGATAACTAAGACAGCATGGTGGCCTTGTTGACCCGGCATAGGTTTCCTATATGAATGTGATTCTGTTATTGATGTTATAGTACAGGTGGCTATAGTCAGTCGGTCGGAGGCTGTATTTACAAATATATATAGCCCATGATTCCGTGAATCGAAGTTAGAGCCAGCCAGGCACCAGATGTGCTTAGCTCAGTAGTCTAGCAGTTCAGGTCCTAATAGGGCACCAGGTGGCAGTCATACCCCCCAAGGCGGGGTGTGACAAACATGGTATCAGAGCAGGTCGTGTCCCAGGGAGTCTCTGGTGTCGCTAAGTAGAGTCTTGTCTATGGATGTGTTGTGCACCACATACTATAGGCAGAGGTCGCAAGGTATAATAGGTTATGCATTCATAACAGGCAGGAGGCTGCAAGGCATAATAGGATGGTTACTCTTCCTTCATATTCAGTCGCCATAGAGCAGTACATAGGGTTGAGTTCCTTAAAACTTATTATTCTCTTTGTTTACAGAGCAAAATGGCAGACCAGCGACACCCCGCCACGTAGAAGGCTGGATACTGCAGTAGGGGACGGCACCAGCAGGATGCCTCAGCTTAATTTACAATCAGCCCGATCTGAGGGCCACATAGAGGCATCATCACAGCCTTCTAAACAGTCCTCTCATCTCATCAGGAGCCATTCGAACAACATCACTAAGTAGCTCGCATATACACCATCCGACTCAGGAAGTTCGGTAGTGCGCTGTAGTTATGCCGCACAAATGATGGCCCTCATGCCATTGGGTGCCACCTGTAACAGCAGAGCCATCAGGTGGACTTGGCAGTTCGAGGGTCAGGTGATAGGTGCATTAGGTCCTACAGTTCACAGAGCTGATCAAGCAGAGGACCCCAGGATTTCCTAGATCAAATGTAGAAAATTTTCCGGTCATGCATGTAACGCCTATAGAATTAGTTGAGTTAGCAAAGATTCCGGTTGCGAGAGATAGCTGTGTTATGGCACAGAGATGGGAAAGGTCCTGAGGGAGAGATGTTGCCCTCTGACCTGGTCCATCTTCTCGAGGCCTTCCTAGATCGTTATTTGCCACGGAGATCCGACAGCCCGGATGGATCAGTTTGGTACTTAGAGCAAGGGACGAGGAGTGTATGAGAATATGCCCTACAATTTGATTCTTGTGGCTCGCTATGCTCCAGCTTTTGTGAGACCATGCCATCTAGAGTCCACTGGAATTCATTATGGGTCTGAACCCAGAATACATTGAAGCATGCATGACAGCTACATTACGGGAAGATATGGACATTGCCCGGATGCAGGCCTTAGCCTGCACTATTGAGGGCCTTAGAGCTGCAACAGGACAAGAGACGTATAGATAAGGATAGCACCGCAGGGATAGATCAGATGAAATACAGAGGGAGATTCAGAGAGGACCCAGGCCCCGGTTGTTGGGGACAGGCCCCTAGAACCCAACCTCCATCACAACAGCAAAGAGGGGTAGATTTATTCATCGAGGGCAACGTAGTCCGGTGGCGTTCTCGAACGGTGGATTCACCCCAACAGAGGAGGGTAGAGCAGGAGTAGATACACACTCACCCTGCCCTATTTGCAGTCGGCCACACACCGAGCTTGTAGATATGGCTCCACAGGGTCTATATATGCGGGCAGGAGGGGCACATGATGAGAGATTGTCCGGCCAGGGGGCAAGGTAGCCGAGATAGCCAGGACAGGACATCAGCAGGGCCACGAGCTCCAGCAGCCTCGGCAAGGCGTAGGCCCTCAGGTTTAGCAGGTAGAGGCCGAGGTAGATCAGGAGCCTTCTAGTTCAGGTAATGGACTCAAGCCGCACTCTATGCATTACCAGGAGAGACAGGACTCAGACGCGTCTCCAGATGTGGTAAAAGGTATGATAACTATTTTCTCATACCCTGCTTATGTATTGATTGATCCAGGGTCCACTTTGTCCTATGTTACCCCATTTGTGGCTCGAAAGTTCAGTGTTGCACCAGAATTGTTACAGCAGCCCTTTTCAGTATCTACACCCATCGGTGACTCCATTATAGCTAGCAGAATTTATCGAGGGTGTACAATAGAGGTTGTTGACTGTCGACTATAGTAGATCTGGTAGAGTTAGAATGATTGATTTCGATGCCAATATGTGTATGGATTGGTTGGTGCCGTGCTATACATCGTAGAATGTTGACCAAGATGGTCCGATTCCACTTTCCAGGTGAGGCAGGCAGAGAGTGGAAGGGGCAGCACAGCCCACGCTTAAAGGTAGGTTTATTTCCTACCTTCAGTTGAGGAAGTTGGATAGGCTAAGGGATGTATTTACCACCTAGTCAAAGTTCAGGATGTTCGGGTACAGTCTCCGACACTCCAGTCTATTCCAGTGGTGAATTAATTCCCTTGATGTATTTCCAGATGAGCTATCTGGTATTCCCCTCGTAAAGGGAAATAGATTTTGCAACTGACTTCATACTATTACTCAGCCCATATCACCCTCCGTATCGTAGCGCCTTCCTGCTGAACGCAGAGAATTAAAGGAGCAGCTAAAGGACCTGCTAGATAAGGGTTTTATCAGGCCGAGTATTTCCTACGTGGGGTGTGCCAGTTCTATTTGTGAGAAAGTAAGATGGCTCGCTCCTCCGCATGTGCATAGACTATCGACAGCTGAATAAGGTTACAGTCAAGAATAAGTATCCGCTTCCCAGAATAGATGATTTGTTTGATCAGTTATAGGGGGCCAAATATTTCTCCAAGATTGACTTACGGTCCGGATACCATCAGGTCTCTAAGTCCATGAAAGAGACATTCCCAAAATGCCTTCACGACCCGATATGGCCACTTTGAATTCTAGTTATGTCTTTTGGGTTGACGAATACCCTGTAATTATGGACCTGATGAACAACACCTTAGACCATATCAGGACTTGTTCGTGATTGTATTTATTGATGATATTCTAGTGTAATCTCACTCGGCAGACCACCAGCTCATTTACTTGACAAAGTTGCTCCGCATTCTTAGGATCGTTAGTTATATGCCAAGTTCTCCAAATGTACCTCGCTGAACTCGTGAGCTTGTTAGGGCATATTGTGTCGGATGCTGGTATACAGGTTGACACGCAGAAAATAGAAGCAAGACAAACATGTCTAGACCTACCACTCCGACCGAAGTCCGCAGTTTTCTGGGATTAGCGGGATACTACAGAAGATTTGTTTAGGGATTCTCCACTATAGCGGCACCTCTAACTAAGATGACGCAGAAAACAGTAAAGTTTCAGTGGACAGAGGAATGTGAGCAGAGTTTCCAAGAATTAAAAGACAGATTAACCTCCGCTCCAGTGTTAGCATTACCGGAAGGTATAGAGGGTTATTCAGTGTATTGTGACGCATAAGGTATTGGGTTGGGTTGTGTGTTGATGTGGCACGGTAAAGTGATTGCGTATGCTTCCAGACATCTGAGGAAACACGAAAAGAACACAATCATGCATTCATTAAAAATATGAGGAACAGTGGGAGATTCCTGTAAACGACATACCCCATGCGAGCACACACGGAGCCCGACTTGTAAGCCTAGTTGGGAGGCTGATCATACCTTAAGGGTATTAACCATGAAGGAGTGATATCACTCATGAAGATCCCATAGGGCATAGGGGACAGACACTGAGGCGGTCCCAAACATCACCTACGATGGTACGTAGTTTTGAGATTCGGGGCGTACCCTAGGCCCCGAACCTACTCGGTGTTAAGTACTACTCCCAAAACATGCAACGTGCTCATATAAATTCATACATGATAGGCATGGCTAGTTAAATCGTTAGAATCATATCATGATTGAGAATTCGTAATACTAGCCAAGGAATTTAGCCCGTGAATCGGCCAAAATCCATAGTTCATAAATCACAAGCGACATATGGACATTGCCCATAATTTCCATCATACTTGAAATGCTTAAATTTATATGAAACGTTATCATAATAACATGAGTAATTGAAATCATGCTTAATATTAAAAAGTTCATATCATGCTTGAGAAATCACCATGACCATGAATTTCACTAAAAACCCCATGATTTGGGCACATGTGCTTTTAGGGATTTAATCATCAAATATTAAATAAAATAAGTGAAAGCAGCCCAATAATTCAAACCCATGATTTTAGACATACTACGACATTGTCATACCGATTTTTGAGGAAACATGCATTTGGGTTATGACCCATCGAGAGTTGGTAACTTAAACATAGAATTAGGGAGAAATTGGGCATGGGTAGGGACTAAACTACCCATCAAACCCCACATACCTAGACTTACGTGATTCTTAACTCCCTTGAATAACCTTAGGTGGAAACTTGAAGAACACTTGAATGGCATCCTACTCCCTTCTCTAGTTCTTGAAAATGCAAAATGATACTTAGCATGAGTTTTTCCTCCTTAAAAGACCCTGTCCCAACCTCAAAAAGACGTAGTTTAGGTCTTAGGAGCGTAGGAAATTACGAGAAGGCCCTTACTAATTCGTAGAAAATAAATGTCGGGAGACCCCAGCGGGTGACCTGACGACTCTTTACCAGGGACAATGAGTCGTTGGGTCGTTTCATCGAGTCTACTGGAGTTTTTCACCTAGGATATTAATGGAGGACATGAAGACTCATCCCCCGAGGCAACGGCTCGTTACCAGCTTCCGTCAAGTACTCTACCTCATCCTTAATTAAATCCCCTAGCTTGCTCGCTACCCACCTTACGAGTCGTTGGGACCGACCAAGACCCGTGGGGTCCCATATGTTAGGTGCACTGTTCTGACCTCCTAGGAAACCCTCAATCTCACCCCACGGGAGATCTAACAACTCGTGGTAGCTGACCACGAGTCGTTCCCACGCCCGTGGGGACCTCAGCTCCTCAACCCATTCTAGCCTTCCCACGAGCCACTTGACGACTCGTGGGGTCTCCTCACGAGTCATCTAATGACTCGTTCTGCACTGCTAAAACATTTTCCAGATTTTTCCCGTTTGTCTCCCAGGTCTGATTCTCGGGTTCCTGTGGTATAACAATATCATGATGATGAGCCTTAAGGATTCATAGAGTAAGACTGGCATCGATGTATGAAGTGGTTATCTAGAGGCTCTTGAAGTATGATCATAAGAATGGATAGAGCATAGCTTCCAGTGAAATACAAGAGGGATTATCTGAACTTGAAGGGATTCGTACACCTTAACTATTAGGGTCGGGACTTGTCTTTTTAGGACACGTAAAATCTGACTTGGCACATCGACTTATTATCTCCCCCTTATGTTAAAACCATCGTTCTAAGGTTCTTGGACCTTTCTTAAGATCGTGCTAAACCACTAACTCACAACTCTCTGTTCGCCTCTAAGGCCATCACTGAAGGCTACACATCCTTAACCATTCTATACCCTCCAAGAAATAAATTTCATACTATAATGCAAAAAGAATATTGTACCTTACACAGTGGTTCTTAGAACTAGAAATCATGCATGGTTCGATATGAAGACTTATGAAGTACTTGGGACTACATCTGAGGTGGCTGCCACATGCTCTACCTTTGTCATGCTTGGCTGATGGGCACTTCCTGTGCATGTGCCCAGGCTCTCCACACCCATAAAAAACACTCAAACAAACCAAACACTTTCTCGAGTGTTTTCTACCGCATTGTAGGCATACTAGCCGACTAAATAGGGCTGCAGGAGGGGTGGTCGAGGCACGACCTCTCTGGCCGTCCTGCTTGGCTGAAGGGCAATCTTTGAGTTTATGACCGGGCCAGCCACAATAAAAGAAAACATATGAACCCACCAAGCACCTTCCTAGGTTGTTCTTTCCATAGCGCCTGCATACTAGATAAGTAATCTCCCTCACTCTGAGATTGTTTCCCTTAACCTGAGTTAAAGACCTTCGCTGGGGTTAAGTGTGACTCCCACTACTTCACCCTTGCTGGAAACTCTCCAATTCTCTGATCAGGGGCCTTTTGTTCCTTTTTTCTCTCCCCTTAAACTCTCCATCCATATTTGAGCCACCAAACTTAGATGGGCTCCTCTTCGTGAAGACTTGAACCCTAGTAGCTGTCGCCTCCCCGATGGGGTTCGCTGATTCAATAGTCTATTGGTAAGGTTGGGTGGTCATGGCTCGTATCAACACTCAAAAAGCGGCCCCGAGCTCTGCATCGGTAACTTGCCTGAACATGGGATTCGTTAGAGTTGGTGGGGCTTGCTGACTCCCGTAGGTTCTTTAAGGAGACTTGTTTCTACACGTGCGTATAGCACGAGTTATAGGAATGGAGAGAGTTGAGCCCATATCATGAGGTAGAGTCATGGAAGAAGGGAAATTTCCTAAAATGTTTCATAGACTCTTCATCATAAGTGTGGTGCACTTCACACCCATAAAAAAACTCTACCTAACACGACTCTCAGACACCCTAGGACACTCTAAACCTATTGGTCTGATACCAAGTTTGTCATGACACGAACATAGGCCCGGATAGAGACACGCGAAAAGGAACCTCAAGAGTCCCCAAGTCGACCCATGGCATAATCATAGCATATCATAACAAGACAACAACTAACAGAATCATAACTGAGCAGAAGCTAACTGATACATAAGACATAATTTGAAAAAAATATTCTAATACAAAGCTGACTCTATCTATACAAGTCTGAAAGCCTCTACTAAACTGATTAGTTGTTGGAACAAGCCCCTAGCTAACTCTTAAAGTCTAAAAACTGAAACATAAAAGTAATATAAAACATAAATCACATCCTCGAGAGATGAGGACTTACCACAGGCAGCTAAGATGGGAATGGAGCGTATCTAACCTAGTGGCTGAGTCTGGAAACCTAAATATATATCATGAAATGATATAGAACATTGACGAAGGGCGTACTCACGCACTTCATAGACAAACTTTGCCCGTACTTTACTATGTTTTGAGAACAAATTATGTGTGTTTGCATGTATTTATGTTATATATTTGTGAAAATTAGCTAACACACGTGATTAGATGTTTTCATGGCTAAAAAGGATGGATTTGAATGTATTTGAGGCTTATGGAATGAAGATGAAAAGAAGCTGAAGTCATGGGCAAAGGTTGAATTTGGAAGATACAGAAACAGTGTACCTGACGGGTTGAGGGAACAACTCATTACATCTGGTAACGAGTCGTGAAGTCAATCCTAAAAACTGTGAGAGAAATTATTGATAAAGTAACTAGTGGAGATGATGAAAGATATAACGAGTCATTAGTTGACTAAACGACTTGTTGGCATATCACCGGAATCAACCGTAAGGTACATTGAAAAATTTGAAGGAGTTAGACCACGAGGGGCCTAACGACTTGTGCCCATGCAAATGGAGTTGTTAGGTGACCCGTTGCCACAACTGGACGTGGCAAGGCTTGTTCAACGACCAAAAATGGATTTCCTACTTCAACTAGGAGAAGGAGCATCAAGTCCAAGTCAAATTCAACAAGGAACAAGGAAAACATAAATCTACTACTATAAATACCCCTTTATTTTCATGTAATAGCTACACAGGTTTCAAGTTCAAAAGTCTTAAAGTAAGATTAGAGTTTTAAGTCTCAAGTTTTTTTAGATACAATTTTGGTGTCTTAGGTTTGAAATTTTGAGACGATTGTTGAATTGTTCTTCTTTATTGTTGCAATAATCAAGTGAGTTTCTTCCTATCATCATTGTAAGTATTAATTTTTTCTTTTATTTATGAATTTATGAATTCTATTAATTCTCTTTTAGAAAACATGATAGGCTAAAACAACCACAAATTAGATTTCAAACTTGATGACAAATTAACACACATAGGTAAAATACTTAGTGATTCGTGAACGGAGTTTATGCATGTATTGTTTATTCCTTCATTTTAATTGATTTTTAATGGTTGCAAACATTAGAACTTGTCTTATTCTTACTTACTGACCAAGAATAATAATAATATGGTACGGACCAAGGAGGTAGTGAATGGGAAAAGGGATTAACAATGGAGATTTGAGGCTATCAACCCTCATCTAATAGCTTGACCTTGTCCGGGAATAGCTAATCTGATATCAAGGGTAAGGGTTAGTAAAGCATACATCCGTAGAGAATCAAGTTGCATGGTGATAATCATCTGAATATGGGACCAACCATTTAGGTGAAATTAACTTACCGATATTACATGCTAAGCACCGAAACAGATCACTAGTATAAAATTCCTTATGGTTATGAAGTAATGGGGAACACTTACCCTAGTTAATTGCAATAATTTGGAAACCACCATCAATTTCTCAACATTGTTACTTATTAATTTTACAAATCCCCCCTCTTAGGAAATAATTGATTACAAAGTTTAAGCACTAGCGTTCTTCTACATCCTTCCATAACCTCTATGGGATAGACCCCCACCTCTAATTGGGTTCTTTATTGACAACGTCCGCTTCATATTTCGTAAGGAGGTGTGGTTTGAGCATTATCAAAAAGTGGCGCCATTGCCAGGGAATATAGTTTAGGATTAGATTAATTTCTTGTGTTAAAATTTTAGTATTTATTTCATATTTTTTGTTTTTCTTTTATTTTTTAACGTCTCACTGGCCGGCATGATAAAACAAGCGGCCAAGATGTGACCGCGGTTTCAACTGGTACCTTGATGAAGTTTGAGTAATAAATATACTTGTGTCGTGCCGCGAGGTTAAATCAGGCGCTACTTGGGAGGCAACCCAAGATAAATTTTTCGCTTTTATGTGTTTGTTCAAGTGTGCAAGTGATAGCTCATAATTTTCAACAAAACAATTTGAGCATGAAATACATAGATGGGGGAAGCTGCACTTGCCCCCACAGACGACGAGGAATAGAGGCCCAGGATGTTCTTCTTTCACTCTATTACTTTATGCTTATTTGTTTTAGCACTGGAGATAGTGTAACTAATTAAGTGTGGGGTGGGAGAAGTGAACTTCATATTACCATGCATTCCTTAATTTCTAAATTTGTACATGGTAGGCCTAGTGTTTTTGAATTTATGATTTATCTTGCATACTTGTTTGTGTATAGTAGTTTAGTTTATTTTATTTTGGGTTCCTCAAGTTTTTATTTTCGGTACTTTTCCGGTGGATAGTCCCTTAGAACCGGCTAGAAAGTCTAGATTTTTTTTATTTTTTATTTTTTAATCATTGAGTTATGACTTTTTCTGATGATGGATGGATGACGATCGTCTTAAGGGTAAATTAGTCATTAGGAAGAACAAGACTTGAGCCTTATGAATGCTAGGTGTTTCACTTTAGGTATCATTGAGACTCTATTAAATTCACTCAAAAATGCATAAAAAAGGTAGAAACACTTAGTCTTTTGGGAACTTGACTCTTGTACTTGAAAAAATGGGCTTAATTATGTTATTCATGCAATATGGATATATGTGTTTATGTGATCTTGATTTCCATTGTTAAACCATCTTGTGCCAATGTGTGAGGAATTTTTTTGATATACTCTATGCTTGTAAATTGATGTCTAGAACTTACCCGGTGTGTGTACAAAGAGAAATAAGAATGATGGATTTAGGAAGTGATATAGGCGTTTCTTTGATAGCCCTATTTTTATCGTATTTTACCTACCTTGATTGCAATTATCCTAGTTATCTATGTTTGAGCTTTATCCTATTCTTTTAATAGACATATTACAAGCTTAATCCCTTTTTTTCTATTGACTTGTATTTGATCCAAATGACTCCTAGAGCACTTTAATGAATTTTTTTTGTATGAAAGGAGCATAATTGGAGAAGTGAAGGGAAAAACTAAAAAGTGCGGTGAATTGGAAGAAAAGAAAAAGGTTAAATTTTTCTAAACAAGGAGGGTGATTTTTAGTGGGAAAACAAAAAGAAGAAAGAGCTTTGAAAAATTGAAGAAGAAAAAAAAATCATGATTTACCGATTAACCATACTCATTTTTTACAATGAACCTATTATTGCCCTGGTCCTTCCTTGAATATTGTGAACCTCAACATAAGAAAAAAATGCTTAAAGTGAGGGTGGCTAGAGTAGGGGTGCGTAAAGGGTGGGAATGGAAGAAGAAAAAAAATTGTGCGTGAATTAGCTCAATGATGAAAAGAAAAATACCCACTAATCACCTAAGTTGAAAATTTGAAAAATAAGGAGGTATAAGGAGAAAATTTTGGAAATTGAAGAATGAGCTAAAAATCAAAGTGTTGTGAAGTATTAAAGTGCTTAGGGATATTAGTTACTATCTTGGCCAAATAGTTCCTACCCGTCCCTTAGCCTACATTACAACCAAATTAAAGTCCTAATTGATCCTTGATTCATAATTTCATATTAGCGGAGTATTACACTAAGGGAAAGCCTATGGGTCATCTTTTGCATGTATGTTGAGCTCCTTTGTGAGAGTGAGCGAAAATTATTTTATTTATGCCCAAGTTAATCTTATTCTATATCTTGTGTGAAAACGGGCATCTCTCCAAATTGTGAGGGGCACAATGGTAAGAATTTCTTTTAATATTGATTGCTAAATTACATATAATTCATGTTGGCTAAAAATATGTCTTGATGAGTTAGTTTTCAAAAGCTAAGTGATTTCAAACTTTGACATATTAATGTTGAACCAATATGCATGCGAGTGAGTTATTTGAGCTTCATTGATTTGTCTCATGATCCTAAGTGTAAGTAGACCTATTTGTAGGATGAATATTGTGCTTAATTGTTAGAAGGGAAGTAGTAGATTGTTCGAGGATGAACAATAGCTTAAGTGTGGGGTGTTTATGAAGGGCGTACTCACGCACTTCATAGACATATTTTGCCCGTACTTTACTATGTTTTGAGAACAAATTATGTGTGTTTGCATGTGATTATGTTATATATTTGTGAAAATTAGCTAACGCATGTGATTAGATGTTTTCAGGGCTAAAAAGGATGGATTTAAATGTATTTGAGGCTTATGGAATGAAGATGNTAACGAGTCATTAGTTGACTAAACGACTCATTGGCAGATCACTGGAACCAACCGTAAGGTACATTGAAATTTTGAAGGAATTAGACCACGAGGGGCCTAACGACTCGTGACCATGCAAAACGAGTCGTTAGGTGACCCGTTGCCACAACGGGATGCGGCAAGGCTAGTTCAACGACCAAAAATGGATTTCCTACTTCAACTTGGAAAAGAAACATCAAGTCCAAGTCAAATTCAACAAGGAACAAGGAAAACATAAATCTACTACTATAAATACCCCTTATTTTTCATGTAATAGCTATCAAGTTTCAAGTTCAAAAGTCTTTAAGTAGGATTAGAGTTTTAAGTCTCAAGTTTTTTTAGATACAAGTTTGGTGTCTTAGGTTTGGAATTTTGAGACGATTGTTGAATTGTTCTTCTTTATTGTTGCAATAATCAACTGAGTTTCTTCCTATCATCATTGTAAGTATTAATTTTTGCTTTTATTTATGAATTCTATTAATTTACTTATAAACATGATAGCATAAAATCACCACAACTAGGATTGTGGGAACCATGACAAATTAACACACATAGGTAAAATACTTAGTGATTCTTGAACGGAGTTTATGCATATATTGTTTCTTCCTTCATTTTAATTGATTTTTAATTGTTGCAAATGTTAGTACTTGTCTTATTCTTACTTACCGGACAAAGGAGGTAGTGAATGGGAAATGGGATTTACAATAGAGATTTGAGGATATCAACCCTCATCTAATAGCTTGACCTTGTCCGGGAATAGCTAATCCGATATCAAAGGTAAGGGTTAGTAAATCATACACCCATAGATGGATCAAGTTGCGTGGTGATAATCATCTAAATAGGGGACCAACCATTTAGGTGAAATTAACTTACCGATATTGCATGCTAAGCACCAGAATAGATTACTAGTATAAAATGCCTTGTGGTTATGAAGTCATGAGGAACACTTACCCTAGTTAATTGCAATAATTTGGAAACAACCATCAATTTCTCAACATTGTTACTTATTAATTTTACAAATCCCCTTAGGAAATAATTGATTAAAATGTTTAAGCACTAGCATTCTTCTACATTCTTCCGTATTCTCTATGGAATTGACCCCAACCTCTAGTTTGGTTCTTTATTGACCATGTCCGCATACTTCGTAAGGAGGTGTGGTTTGAGAGTTATCACACGTAAAGTATGAGGTCAGTACTTGGAATGTACTGAGTATGCGAGAAGCGTAAGTAAACGAAAACATGCAAGTATACATGAAGGGAGTAACTGAGTACATCACTGAACATATGACTGAATTGAAATACAAGAACCCTGTATAAGATGCATATATATTGACATAAAGTAGTTATTTGAAAACAAGTATAATCAAACTAAAGTATAAAGGTCATGTATTGTAATTATACTGAGAACTAAATCTGGAAATGATATCATACATTGTACTGACTATATGTTGATAATTAAGTTTGAATCCTGCTAAACTTGTTTTAACTGAAATCTGAAATCAATAGGAGCTGAGATGAATTGATATAGTAAGGTAAGGGAGACATTCTCTATTATTGAGAATCCCTGACTGAATAAGTAAAATGTTCTCTGCTATTGAGAATCCCTAACTATCTAAGGGATACATTCTTTACTATTGAGAAACACTGATTGACTAAGGGAAACATTCTCTGCTATGGAGAATCCCTGACTGACTAAGCGAAATCTTCTCTACTATGGAGAATCCCTGACTGAGTAAGGGAAACATTCTATGCTATAGAGAATGCCTAATTGACTAAGGGATACGTTCACTGCTATGGAGAGTCCCTATTATACTAGAACATGGAGGTCACTAGTCTGATGTCGTTCGTCTAGTCTAAGTCACTTCAGCTAAACAGAGACATGAGCATTCAACTATTTACATCATACTAAATATCATATTGAATTCATTTAGAGTTGATTAAGGCTACTCTCTATTAATCAACAAGCCCAAAAGTCTGAAGGGTCATTCTCATTCTTTATCATCATAATTCATATCATCATAGTCCCAAATCATCGTTTAAATCATACATTCGACTTTCATGAAGCATTGATAAGATCAGATCATATTTTAAACATGTCCACAATATTTAAATCTCGAATTCACATTATATAGCATATATTCTAGATTCTTGAAAGCTCCATAGGTTTAACTCATACCCAAAACATTTACATCGAAATCATAGTGAAAACATGTATATACTTCAAATTGATCAAAGACCATAAGTTCTAATCGTGTTCCAACACATATATTACAACATATGTTCTAGAGTTGCGGGGACGCACATGATCTACATATACTTTAAACATGGATACAATTTCAGATAAGAGCATATGAACAATTCATGAAATCCCTTTTAAAATTCTAGACTAACTCATGGTGAAAATCCCACATTCATGTTATTCACGTATCATACACATATTTCAAGGAGGTGAATGTAACTTCATAAGCATAAACTACTATTAACCATGATGATTCTTAGAATTTAGAAAAAACATAGGAGAATTCATGCATGAATTGAAACCCTAGAACATGATCTTCTAGAATAAAAGGATTTGGTTTTTTAGTATAAATGTTTGGGGCAAAAGGATGGAAGGAAACCCTTGTTGAAAACCCACATATCTTCCTAGAAGGAACCTCCCACTTGAACTTGAACCTTGAAGCCTTTGAAGAAACCCTAGTTAAATTCTTGAGTCTTGAGAGAGAGGAGGAAGAAGAGTTTGAGAGGGTATCTTGAGAGAATGAGAGATTAGGCTAGAAGAAACCCTTAAAACGTCCCATATAATACTCAAAACAATGTATTTTAGAACTTACAAGCATAGGATTTTACAAAAACACCCTTGGAAATTCGCGGGAAAAATCCATCTCCCAGTCCCCACGAGGCACTCCATGAGTCGTGAGGTTGATAACGACTCGTGGTGCCAAGTTGTGTACTGCACTAGAACTTTTCTAAAAAATTCATCGATTCTGCCGACAACTGACTTCACGAGTCATTAGTTAACTTAATGACTCGTTACTCCTTCTGTTATCACTGAAACCTTTAGAGCTGAACTTCCCCTCGACAACTCTCAAGATGACTCATTACTGGACTTAACGAGTCGTCATATCCCTCATTCCCTGGAGTCTTGACATTTCAGGATATTTCTCGTGAAAAGGACCCCACGAGTCATGACGTGGGTCATTACCTCAGAGCTCTGAAGAGGACCTTATTGATGGATTTCCACGAATCTCACCACGAATTATGGAGTCACCTAACGAGTCGTACCACAACTTGTTCTGTGGTGAAATTTCTACTTTCCTTCTGAATTCTTTCTTTAGGTGTGGGATCTGACCTTAGAAACTTTCGGGGTGTTACAGAGTGTAATAGTCGGGACCACGTAAGCACTATCGTGGTATGTCAATTATAAGATGAGTCTCCCATTGTTCCTCATGATTTTAGTTATGCATGTTCATCAGTCATGATATTAATTTTTAGCAAGTTTGACCCAATGTTCAGTTTTACTTATGAATAATCAGTTTCAGCTTTTGGTCATTCGATTCAGTTATGATATTCAGTTATGTTTAAGTCATGTTTTCAGATACTAGCATGCAAGCCCTACACTCAAAATCTTATGATGGAATGTTTTATGATATGAATGATTTTTTATTTTTTACTTGCATAGAGGTTTTACTTACCTTTAATACTTAGTGCATTCCACGTAATGAATGCATACTCTATGTTGTATCCTTTAATGATACAGGCTCAGACATCCAGGTTCAGTCCCGTCGTTAGCCAGATCCTCACAATAACATCTTCTAGCTAGAGTTGGTGAGTCCTCATCCTTCAAGGGCCCAGTTGTATTCAGTATTTCAGTTTTAGTTTTAGTGAGTTAGTTGGGATCTTGTCCCATCAACTCGTCAGTATGTAGAGGCTTATCGGACATAGTATGTTTTCAGTTTCATATCGTTGTTATGTATTCAGATATTCGATGTTATCATATTTTCAGACTTCCTCCATATTATATGTTATACTTCCATATTATTATGTTGAGCTTTAGATGTCATGTTCATATCATGGATCGACTTGGAGCCTCTCAGGGTTCTTTGTCCAGTGCCTCGATCCGAGCCTATGTTCGGGGCGTGACACTTTTGTAACAACTTAAGTTCAAGATCATCAAGCTCTCACGCTCTCCAGCTCTCCAAAAAGCTAGGAAGTCATCTTCTTCAACCTAGGGTTCTTAAAGCTTGAATTAGAAGTCCTTCATTCCAAGTATGTAAGGCTAAACTAAGTGATTCCTCATGCCCTATATCTATGTAAGAGTTCATTGAGATTAAAGCTAGGGTTTTACCTAATTCTTGAATTAGTATTCTTCCCTATTGTTGAATTGACAATTGATGAATTCTTTATATTGAGATATATCTATTGTATCCCTTGATTATTGATTATAATCCTACTCTCTTGATTGGTGATCATTATTCTCTTGATATTGATGATATCTGTTACACCCCATAAATTCATGACATGTAGATGGCCTATTCGCATATTGGTTAAGAGTTTTTGAATGCCATACATGCTAGAAAAAGGCCCGGGAAAAGACCGGATAAGTGACACGTCGAACCATCACAAGACAAGGCTGGTAGACCCTCTCCGCGATGGCAGAGTGTCACGGAGGCTCACCTCCGCGATACACAGCGTGTCACGGAGGCTAGGCTCCATGATACACAGCGTGTCACGGAGGTGAGGTGCAGCCCCAAGTA
>JACEIK010001115.1:166876-180587 GCA_018107945.1 Datura stramonium
TAAAAGATGGGAAATGATTTAAAACAAAGTGGGAAGGCTTTATATACTTGGGGCCTTTAAGTCGCATTTGTCGAATGCGATTTATAAGTCGCATTTGCCTCGCGACACTCCGACTAAGCGCTTGTCCAGTCTCTCCCCGGGCCCTTTTTCTAGCACGTATGGAATTCTAAATCTCTTAACCAACATGTGAATAGGCCATCTAAATGTCAAGAATTTACGGGGTGTAACAGTTGGCCCTAGTAACGAGTCTTCAGGTCACCCGTTAGGGTCACCTGGCAGTTATTTTCTACGAATTAGTAAGGGCTTTTTGGTAATTTCCTAAGTTTCTTAGACCTATACTACATCGTTTAACGCTCTTTTTAGTGGGTTTTAATCATGGTAAAACCTATCCTAAGCCTTTATTCTCATGCTTGCATGTTTGAAAGATTGAAGAGGAGATTCAAGGAAAAATCTCAAGGTTTCCATTGGACTCTCATCTTGGGCTATTAGAGGGTGTTAGAATTCACCATTCCCAGGTATGTAAGGCTATGAGTGGGTGTTTTCTTCCACGCCCATTCCAATCCCTATCAAAATGTGATAATTTATCTATTATCAAGTATGGGGTTTTGCCCAATTGCATGATTCTTTAATCTCTACACATGGGTATGAGATTATATTTAAATTGATTATTCATGAAGCTTGGACGAATTCTAAGTTTTTTTCCCTTATAAACATTATTTTCTAAAATTTGAATCTAAAACGCCCATGGGTGAAGAGTTCATAAAGTGGTGATTTATGGTAAATGTGTGACGATGATGAAGTTGATGATGAAAGAAATATTTCTAAAACTACCTAGATTTTGATGTTGTTCCTAAATGAATCGATTGGATTCTAGAATGATAGAGCTTTGGGTGATTCCCACATGTTGATTAAAGCCATGATTTTCCCGACATAAGCTTACCACATTGTTTAAAGTGAAATTTTCCAATTTTATTATGAATTCTCCCTTGTGCTATGTTAAGTAAATATTTCTACATGTAGCTTACCACATGATTTGGAGTAGATTCTCCCACCTATGATTGAGCCTGTGGCATGTTTCGAAATAAAGCTTCCCATATGCATGAATTTATAATTGAGATGTATGGCATTATTGAGGTTTGTTGAAGGACAATTTTGAGCTTTATTTTCATATGATGTGGAGTCTAGGCATGATTTCATTAATGAGATTTTTCAATAGACAATGTTGAGCTTCATTCCATACGATGTTTAGTCATGCATGATTTCATATTGAGCTTCGTCAATAGACGATGTTGAGATTCGTTACATACGATGTAGAGCATTGCATGTTCTTAGGAGAAGAGTCTAGCACCGAGCAGGTTAAGGGTCGACTTCCCTATGCCCCAGAACTACATGCCAATGTAGGTTGATATTATTACATTATTGGGACCTCCCTAGTGAGCTATCCCTGACCCGATTGGCCCTTCAGCTTGATATCGATATCATGGTATCGTCAATCGCCCTTCCAAGGTTATGGAAGGCTCTACCCACTTGAGTGTGATAGTTGGGACCACGTAAGCTTTATCGTGGTATGTCGGTTAAGAGATGAGTCTCCCACTGTCTATATCTTTCAGATTTGTATATCCATATCTGATGATGATGACTACCTTATGCATGCATGTTATAAGAGTAAGGTTTGACTCATTGTTCATCTTTTTATATAAATGTTATGTTTCAGCTTTGAGTTATTCGAGTCGGTCATGATGTTATAAAGCTATGCATGGTCATGTTATGATAAGATTATGAATTCAGAAAGAATGCGTGTATGCCTTTCCTCTCATGTTGAAAGCTTATGATATGTTATAAAATGTTTTAAATGATTTACTCTAATTAGCGATTTTACTTACTTTTCATACTCGGTACATTCCACGTACTGACCGCATACTTACTATGCTGCATCATTTCATGATGCAAGACCCGGTTCTCAAGTTCAGTCCTGTTCGTAGTCGCTGTTTAGAGTTAGTACCTGCTTGTTTGGTGAGTCCTCATCTTTCGAGGACTAGACCTTCAATTGATTTTGATGTCCTTTAAGTTTTAGTATTGTAGAGCTAGTTGGGGGTGTTGTCCCTTCAGCTCGTCCAGATTAGAGGCTTATCAGACTTAGACGTGTATTCAGCTCCAGATATTTATTCTGTTATTATGTTAAGTTTTGAACTCCGCTGAGTTTATAATTATGTTTTCTTCATGTTTATTTAATTAGTTAGTTGAATGCTTATGCCATAGGTTGACTTGGGGTCTCTCGGGGTCCCTAGTTCTGTCTCTATGATCCGGGCTTCCGTTCTAGTCTTTACAAACTTGGTATTAGAGCCATAGGTTTGATGTGTCCTAGGTGGTCTAAAAGCTGCGTTAAGTAGAGTCTTTTTAATGCCTGTGAAACTCTCTACACTTATGATGAAGAGGCTACTAGACGTTTTAGGAAATGTTCCATTCTTTCATGATCTATGTCGTGCAATGAAAAGTCTTTATATCCTTCTTATTCTTGTTATCCCTGATTGCAGAATCATGGCTCCTTGAAGGATGAATGGAAGGAGAAATGGAGGTGGCGAGGGCCACGAGGATGGAAACGGTTATGAGCATCAGCCAGCCCCACCAGTTCAGGAACCTCAGGCACCGGAGCCAGCCGCTCATGCCGAGTTTCGAGCTGCCATTCAGATTCTTGCGCAGGGCTTGACCGCTCAGGTAAATCAGTAGGCCATTGCGCATGTTCCACAAAATGGAAATGCAGTACTGGCTCGAGTCAGGGACTTTTTGAGGATGAACCCGCCGGAGTTTTTGGGGTCCATGGTACATGAGGACCCACATGATTTCATTGATGAGATTTTCAAGATCACCTAGGTTATGGGGGTGAGCAGTGTTGAGTGCGCAAAGTTAGCCTCTTACTAGTTAAAAGGGGTTGCACATATTTGGTTCCGCCAGTGGAAGGACAGCAGGGTCGCTGGAGCAGGTCCGGTCACATGGGAGGAGTTTCAGGTTGCATTCCTCAATCGGTTCTTCCCTCCAGAGATGAGGGAGTTGAAAGCAGCTGAATTTTTGAATTTGAAACAAGGAAGGATGACCGTTCAGGAGTATGCCCTTGAGTTCACCCGTCTATCTAATTATTCCCCAGAGTTATTGGCCGACCAGCGAACGCGGGTGAGCAGATTTGTGCATGGTATAGCAGGTTATTTGGACAAGGATTGTAGGACAGCTATGCTCCATCAGGACATGGACTTCCCTCGCATAGTGTTGAATTCTCAGCAGATGGAGGCGATATATTCGATGGAGAGGGAGGCCAAGAGGGCCATGATCAAGGACCACAGGTTCTCTTAACAGAGGTCTGGTGGTGGGCATCGATAGAAGACCCACAAAAAATCATTAGTCCCAGCATCTTCAGCACTAAGTGTGCCATCTAGGCCCAGACATGATCAGAGAGGGAGAGCGTCAGGCTCGAGAGGTCAGAGCAGTAGGCCCGCAGACTCCAGCACTCCAGCTTGTCACAAGTGTAGCCAAGGGCACACAAGCCAGTGTTTGGCAGGGTTAGGAGCTTGTTTTGGATGTGGGCAGCTTGGACATTTTCTCAGAGATTGTCCCGCTGCAAGATAGGATCAGGTTGGGGGCCGAGGCCTAGCTTTTAGTTCAGCAGCCCCACCCTCACGCACAGCACATCAAGGGGCATCTACTAGCACAGTTGGCGGACAGCGCCAGAACAGATTCTATGCCTTAGCCACTCGTCAAGAGAAGGAGGCCTCACCAGATGTAGTCACTAGTATGTTGAGAGTCTTTCATGTTGATGTATATGCATTGCCAGATCCAGGGGCTACCCTATCTTTTGTGACACTATATGTAGCCAGTAGCTTCGGAGTCAGTCCCAACATCTTATCAGAGCTTTCTCAATTTCTACTCCAGTAGGTAACTCAGTTATAGCTAGATGGGTGTATAGATATTTCCCGGTATCAGTGTTCATAAGGTCACCTCAGTAGACTTGATAGAGTTAACCATGACGGATTTTGATGTTATTCTTGGCATGGACTGGCTATTTGCATGCTATGCTTCAGTTAATTATAGGACCCGGTCAGTAGAGTTTCAGATTTCCGGGTGATCCAGTCTTAGAATGGCAGGGTAGTTCAGCTTTGCCTGTAGGTCAATTTATTTCCTACCTTAAGGATAGAAAGATGATTTCTAAGGGTTGTTTGTTTAAGGACGTGGAGTCCGAAACCCCGACTATCCAGTCCGTACCAGTAGTAATTGAGTATCCAGAGGTCTTTCTTGATGATTTTCCAAGTGTCCCTCCCGAGCGGGAGATTGACTTTGGTATAGATCTTCTTCCAAACACGCAGCCTATATCTATTCCGCCCTATAGAATGGCTCCAGTCAAGCTAAAAGAGTTGAAGGATCAGTTGAAGGACCTGTTAGATAAGGGATTATAAGGCCGAATAAGTCTCCATTGGTTCCCCAGTGTTGTTTGTTCGGAAGAAGGATGGTTCACTTCGGATGTGCATTGACTATCGGCAGTTGAACAAGGTTACCGTCCAGAACAGGTATCCTTTTCCCAAGATCGATTATTTGTTTGACCAGCTTCAGGGTGAAAAGTGTTTCTCCAAGATTGATCTCAAATCTGGGTATCACCAGCTCAGGGTTCGGGAGAGTGACATCCCGAAAATCGCTTTCAGCACTCGCTATTATCACTATGAATTTGTTGTTATGTCTTTTGGACTAACCAATGCCCCTGCAGCTTTTATGGATCTAATGAACAAGGTGTTCAAGGCATATTTGGATATGTTCATGATTGTGTTCATTGATGACATCCTTATATACTCTCGGAGCGAGGAGGAGCATGCAGCTCACTTGAGAATAGTGCTTCAGACCCTCAAGGATCATTAGTTGTATGCAAAATTTAGCAAATGTGAGCTTTGGTTGGACTCGGTGGCATTTCTAGGCCATATGCTATCAAGAGAGGGCAAAAAAGTCGATTCTCAAAAGATCGAGGCGGTAAAGAATTGGCCCAAACTGGTGAACCCATCAGATATCAGGAACTTTTTGGGCTTAGAGGGTTACTATCGGAGATTTGGGGAGGGTTTTTCATCTATTTCAACACCATTAACTAAGTTGACTCAGAAGAAATTGAAGTTTCAATGGTCGGAGGCTTGTGAGAAAAGCTTCCAAGAGTTGAAGACTTGACTCAATTCAGCACCTGTGTTGACCCTACCTGAGGGTACCGATGGTTTTGTGGTGTAATGTGATTCTTCGCGAGTTGGACTCAGGTGTGTGTTGATGCAGCATGGGAAAGTGATAGCATATGCCTCTAGACAGTTGAATGTCTCTGAAAAGAATTACCCGACCCATGATCTTGAATTGGCCGCGATGGTGTTTGCATTGAAGATATGGCGGCATTACTTGTATGGGGTCCACGTGGATGAATTCACGGATCACAAGAGCTTGCAATATGTGTTCACGCAGAAAGACCTCAATCTTCGGCAAAGAAGGTAGTTGGAACTACTTAAGGACTATGATATGAGTGTCCTTTACCACCCGGGTAAGGATAATGTAGTAGCGGACGCACTTAGTAGACTCTCTTTGGAGAGTGTGTCCCACATGGATGAGGGAAAGAAAGGTTTGGTGAAGGATGCCCATCGACTTGTGAGGTTTGGAGTTAGATTGGTCAACTCGACCGATAGCAGTGTTGTTGTGCAAAATGGATCAGAATCGTCCTTGGTGGTTGATGTCAAATCTATGCAATATGAGGATTCGATTTTAATAAAGCTGAAGGAAGTCGTTCGAAGTCAGAAGGTGGAGGTCTTCTCCCAAGGGGGAGATGGGGTACTACGGTACCAAGGTCATTTATGTGTTCAAAATGTCGATAAATTGAGGGATCGGATATTGCATGAGGTACATGGATCCAGGTATTCTATACATCCAGGTACCACAAAGATGTATCATGATTCAGGAAATATATTGTTGGAACCGTATGAAGAAAGATATTGCAGAATTCATAGCCAAGTGCCCGAACTGTCAGTAAGTGAAAGTTGAGCACCAAAGGCCGAGAGACATATTGCAGGATATTAACATTCCTAGTTGGAAGTAGGAAGAGATCAACACGTACTTAATTATCAGCCTACCTCATACTCGCCGACATCATGACTCCATTTGAGTGGTGGTCGACAGGTTGACAAAGGCTTTACACTTTCTACCGGTCAAAACCACTTCGGCGGATGATTATGCCAAATTGTACGTTTGGGAGTTGGTTCAACATCATGGAGTGCCATTGTCTATTATCTCAAACCGAGGTACTCAGTTTACCTCTCAGTTTTGGAGGTCTTTCTAAAGGGGGCTTGGGACTCAAGTTAAGCTCAGCATAGCATTTCACCCGCAAACGGATGGTCAGGCGGAATAGACAATTCAAACTCTAGAGGATATGTTGAGAGCCTGTGTGATGGATCTTAAAGGTAGTTTGGATGACCACTTACCCTTGATTGAGTTCGCTTACAATAAAAACTATCACTCCAGTATCCAAATGGCACCGTTCGAGGCTCTTTACGGGCGGAGATGTAGATCCCCCATCGGATGGTTTGAGGTTGGTGAGGCAGCTATGATAGGGCCAGACTCGATTCATGAGGCTATGGTAAAGGTTCAGTTGATAAGGGACCGACTGCAAACTGCTCAGAGTCGTCAAAAGTCATATGCGGATGTGAGGAGAAGAGATTTGGAGTTTGAGGTTGATGATTGGGGTATTTCTTAAGATATCTCCCATGAAGGGAGTCATGCGGCTCGAAAAGAAAGGAAAACTCAGTCCCATCTATGTTGGTCCCTATCGGGTTATGAGAAGAGTTGGTAAGGTAGCATATGAGTTGGACTTGCCATCATAGTTATCTTCAGTTCATCCCGTCTTTCATGTATCGCTCTTGAAAAAGTGCTTGGGTGATCTAGCTTTAGTAGTCCCGGTGTAAAGTGTTGATATGGGAGATAGCCTCAGTTATGAGGAAATTCCGGTTGCAATCTTGGATCGTCAGGTTCGGAGGCTGAGGAACAAAGAAGTAGCTTTGGTTAGGGTGTTGTGCAGAAACCAGCATGTTGAGGGAGCTACGTGTGAAGCCGAAGCAGCTATGATGGCTAAATACCACCACCTATTCCCTAATAGCTCAGTTTAAATTTGAGGTATCAGTCTTTGCCCTAATTATCTAATCAGTTTTCATGTTCAGTTCATGTGCGCAAGTTTGACTTATGTTATGATAAATGTATGTGATGCCTGAATTCAGTTCAGTTATGTGTTCTTTTCGGAGGTAGTCATTCCGTCAGTTCTCGATTTAAATAATTAGTGTTTGCATATAATGATTGCATGTTTCTGCGTTTTCTATGTGTTTCTAACATTCTAGGATGATTGTTCCCAAGAGGGAGATATTATTACACCCCGAGGGCTCAAAGATCGGACTCAGGAGTTGAAATGGGGAAATTGTGAAATTATGTTGCAGGAACAAGATGAGTCATTGTAAAACTCGTGAGGAGACCCCAAGAGTCGTCAAGTGGCTCGTGGGGAGGCCTAGGGGAAGGAAGAACAAAAGTTCCCACGAGTGAGGTATGACTCGTGCTCAGCCCCCACAAGTCGTCATGTCAATTGTGAGGTGGTGGGGGAAGTTAAGTGGAGGAGCTGACTAGTGTACTCAACAGAAGGGACCCCACGAGTCGTTGTCTGTCCCAACGACTCGTGAGGTTAGTCGTGAGAAAGCAAGATGATTTTTATTGATATAAAGGCAGTGTACAAGACGAAAGGTGGCCACGAGTCGTGGCCACGGGGGACGAGTCGTTAAGTCACCCTTTACGATCCCTAGTGGGTAGGTCATCCATTGTACTTGACGAGCAACCTAACGGCTCATTAGCCCTAGTAACAACTCGTCAGGTCACCCGTTAGGGCACTTGGCAGTTATTTTCTGCGAATTAGTAAGGGATTTCTCGTAATTTCCTAAGTTCCTAAGACCTATACTACGTCGTTTAAGGCTCGTTTTAGTGGGTTTTAAGCACGGTAAAACCCATCCTAAGCCATTATTCTCATACATGCAAGTTTGAAGGATTGAAGAGGAGAATCAAGGAAAAATCTCAAGGTTTCCATTGGAATCTCATCTTGGGCTAATAAAGGGTGTTAGAAATCACCATTCCCAGGTATGTAAGGCTATGAATGGGTGCTTTCTTCCACACCCATGCCCAATCCCTATCAAAATGTGATAAATTATCTATGATCAAGTATGGGGTTTTACCCAATTGCATGATTCTTAAATCTCTACACATGGGTATGATTATATTATATTTAAATTGATGATTTATGAAGCATAGGCGGATTCTAAGTTGTTTTCCCTTATAAACATTGTTTTCTAAAATTTGAATCTAAAACTCCCATGGGTGAAGAGTTCATAAAATAGGTAATTTATGGTAAATGTGTGATGATGATGAAGTTGATGATGAAAAGTATGTTTCTGAAACTACCCAGGATTTTGATGTTGTTCCTAAATGAATCGATTGGATTCTAGAATGATAGAGCTTTGGGTGATGCCCACATGTTGATTAAAGCGATGATTTTCCCGACATAAGCTTACGACATTTTTTAAAGTGAAATTTCCCAATTTTATTATGAATTCTAACTTGTGGTATGTTAAGTAAATATTTCTACATGTATCTTACCACATGATTTGGAGTAGATGCTCCCACCTATGATTGAGCTTGTGGCATGTTTCAAAATAAAGCTTCTCATATGCATGAATTTAGAATTTAGATGTATGGCATTATTGATCTTTGTCGAAGGACAATGTTGATCTTCATTTTCATATTATGTCGAGTGTATGCATGATTTCATTAATGAATTTTGTCAATAGACAATGTTGAGCTTCGTTTCATACGATGTTGAGTCATGCATGATTTCATGTTGAGCTTCATCAATAGACGATGTTGAGCTTTGTTACATATGATGTAGAGCATTTCATGTTTTTGGGAGAAGATTCTAGCACCAAGCGGGTTAAGGGTCGACTTCCCTATGTCCCAAAACTACGCGCCAATGTAGGATGATACTATTATATTATTAGGACCTCCCTTGTAAGCTATCCCCAGCCCGATTGACCCTTCATCTTGATATCAATATCATGGTATCGTCCATCTCCCTTGCAAGTTTATGGACAGCTCTACCCACTTGAGTGTGATAGTTGGGACCACGTAAGCTCTATCGTGGTATGTCGATTAAGGGACGAGTATCCCACTATCTATATCGTTGAGATTTGCATATCCATTTCTCATGATGATGACTACCTTATGCATGCATGTTCTAAAAGTAAGGTTTGACTCATTTTTCAGCTTTTGATATAAATGTTATGTTTCGGCTTTGAGTCATTCGAGTCGGTCATGATGTTATAAATCTATGCATGGTCATGTTATGATAAGATTATGAATTCAGAAAGAATGCATGTAAGCCTTTCTTCTCATGTTGAAAGCTTATGATATGTTATAAAATATTTTAAATGATTTATTCTAATTAGCGATTTTACTTAATTTGCATACTCGGTACATTCCACGTACTGACCGCATACTTTCTATGCTGCATCGTTTCATCATGCACGACCCAATTCTAAGGTTTAGCCCCGTTCGTAGTCGCTGTATAGAGTTAGTACCTGCTTATTTGGTGAGTCCTCATATTTCAAGGACTAGACCTTCAGTTGTTTTGGATGTCCTTTCAGTTTCAGTATTGTAGAGCTAGTTGGGGGTGTTGTCCCTTCAGCTCGTCCAAATTAAAGGCTTATCAGACTTAGACGTGTATTTAGCTCCAAATATTTATTCTGTTATTATGTTAAGTTTGACTTCTGCTGAGTTTATAATTATGTTTTCTTCATTTTTATTTAATTAGTTAGTTGAATGCTTATGCCATGGGTCGACTTTGGATCTCTCGGGGTCCCTGGTCCAATGTTTATGATCTGGGCTTCCGTTCGCATCGTGACAGTTATTCATGTTCATGACTTCTGATATTATGTATTACAACAGGTTTGACCCAATAATAAGTTTATGAGCGTTTACTTTTGATTTCAATTATGAAAAATCATGTGATTTCTATTTTTAACCTCGGGTCATTGTGTTTAGATATGATACTCAGCTTATGACTATATATGTCTCAGATACAGTTTTCAGCATGCAGTCCTTACTCTCATGATCTAATGATTTGTATTTATATGCATGTCTTCAGTTAATATTTACTCCGTATGTTTTACTTACCTTACATACTCAGTACATTCTAAGTACTAACGCATGCTCTATGTTGTATCATTTCTTGATACAGGTCTGACTGACCAGACTTAGTTTCGCCGCTAGTCCAGCTCCCTTGAAGTCCAGGTTAGTTCCAGTTGTTGCTGAGTCCTTATATTTTGAGGACATTTAGTTTAGTTATTTATTATGATATTTATGTCTCATACTTTAGCGAGCTAGTTGGGGGTGTTATCATATCAACTCATTAGACAGTTTAGAGGCTTATTAGACATTATGTGGACTTACAACTTTATTGAGTGTTGACTCTGTCCATGATCGTTGTTATACGATATGTTATTCAAACTTCCACTTTTTCATGTTTAAGTTATCAATTTCCAAATTGATGTATGCTCTTTACTTGCTATGTTCATATCATGGGTCGACTTGGAGCTATTCGTGGTTCTAGGTACCGTGTCTCGGCCAGGGGTCCCAGCTCGGATCGTGACAAACTTGGTATTATAGTAAAGGCTTAGAGAGTCCTAGGGTTCCTGAAAGCCAGGTTGAGTAAGTCTTTTTCATAGGTGTGAAGCACGCCACACTTATGAGGAAGAGGCTATAAGACATTTTAGGAAGTTTCCCTTCTTTCATGATCTATGTGGTGCGATGAAGTATCTCTCTATCCTTCTAATGCATTTGAAAAAATATGCCTCCACGCTGAGTGAATGATAGAAGGAATGGAAACGAAAATGGCCATGACAATGGCAATATAGATTGGCATCAGGAAGCCCTGCCAACACCAGCAGATCCTTTGCCTTAGAAGGTCACTCATACCGAGTTTAGAGTGGCATTTCAAATGTTTGCACAGGCTATGACTGCTCAGGTCAATCAGCAATTAGTGGCCCATGTTCGTCAGAAGGGGAACACAGCAGCAGCTAGAGTTCAAGACTTTTTCAGGATGAACCCACCTGAGTTCCTGGGGTTGAAAGTGAATGAGGACCTGCATGAGTTTATTGAGGAGGTGTAGAAGATCACCTAGATTATAGGGGTGACTGGAGAGGAGGGTTTTGACTTAGCCTCCTATCATCTGAATGGGGTTGCTTATATATGGTACCGCCAATTGAAGGATGGCAGCGCAGTGGGAGCAGTTCTCGTGAGTTAGGATGAGTTCATGACTGCTTTCTTAGATAGGTTCTTCCCTAGAGAGTTGAGGGAAGCAAAGGCAGCGGACTTCGTCAACTTGAAGCAGTACCACAGGACTGTCCAAGAGTATGTCTTAGAGTTTACCCAGCTGTCCAAGTATATGCTGGAGATGGTTGCGGATTAGAGGGCTCGTATGAGCAGGTTTGTAAGTAGAATAGCAAATTTGCTGATCAAGGAGTGCTAGACCGCTATGCTGAATCGGAACCTTGATTTCTCAAGGTTGGTCATATACGCCCAGAAGATAGAGGCAGATCAGAGGAAGAAGAAGGAGAGAGACACCAAGAGGGCCAGGATAGGGAGTTATGGACAGTTCCAGCAGAGGTCTGATGGAGGACATCTCCATTAGTCCCACTAGAGGTCGTTATCCCTAGTGCCATTATAGCTAGTATTTCATCTAGATCTAGGCATGAACAGAGGGGTAGAGAATCAGGCTCTAAAGGTTAGGGGAGCATGTCAGGAGAGCCCAGCATTCCAGTTTGCAGCAGGTGTGATAGGAGGCAGACCAGAGAGTGCTTAGCGGGTTCAGGCATGTGTTTCTGGTGTGGAAAGCCCGTACATCTACCCAGTGACCACCCTTCATCTAGACAGGGCCATAATAGAGATTAATATGGACTTCACCATAAGGTTTCCTCGTACACGCTGACAATATGACTCTATGTGGGTGGTTAAAGCAGCACATTTCGTACCTATCAAAACCACATATTCAGCCGAGGATTATGCTATGTTATATATTTGGGAGTTAGTCGGTTGCATGGAGTTCCCTTGTCCATCATCTCAGATAGAGGCACTCAATTTACCTCACAGTTTTGGAGATCGTTTCAGAAGGGACTTGGTATTCAGGTCAAGCTTATCATAGCTTTTCTCCTGCAAATAGATGGCTAGGTTGAGCAGACCATTCAAACTTTGGAGGACATGTTGAGATCATATGTGATTGATTTCAAGGGTAGTTAGGATGATTACTTGCATCTCATTGAGTTTGCCTACAACAACTACTACTATTTAAGCATTCAGATGGCTCCATTTGAGGCTTTTTACGGGAAGAGATGTATATCACTATTGGATGGTTTGAGGTAGGTAAGGCTATGTTGATAGGGCCAGATCTAGTTCATGAGGCTATGGAGAAAGTCCATCTTATTAGAGAAAGGTTGAGAACAACTCCGAGTCATTAGAAATCTTATGCAGATGTTAGACGGAGAGAGCTTGAGTTTGAAGTTGATGATTGGGTATTTTTGAAGGTTTCTCCCATGAAGGGAGTGATGAGGTTCAAAAAGAAAGGGAAGCTTAGTCCCTGATATGTTGGTCCTTATAGGATTCTGAAGTAAGTTGGAAAAGTGGCATATGAGTTGGAGCTACCATGGGAGTTAGCTTTAGTACATCCAGTTTTCCATGCATCTCTCCCGGCTTTAGTTATTCCGGTGGAGAGCATAGATGTGAAGGATATACTAGTCTATGAGGAGGTTTCGGTTGAGATCCTTCATCATCAGGTTTGTAAGTGTAGAAACAAGGAAGTAGCTTTAGTGATGGTTTTTTGGAGGTATCAATTTGTTGAGGGAGCTACATTGGAAGCCAAAGCAGATATGATGACTAAATACCCACATCTTTTTCCTTCCGACTTAGTTTCAGCATGAGGTATCACTTTCCTCCTTAGTGCTTTATAAGTTTCATGTCAAGCTCATGTCTCTAAGTTGTTTTCATGTTAATGCATGTATGTATGTTTCATGAATTCAGTTAGTCATGTGTATCATTCCAAAGTTGGTCACTTCGTCAGTTTTTATATTCAGATGTTTAGTATTTGAGATTGCAGTTCTTTCCCCATCCTTTCAACATGATTAATCTACATTCAAGGATAAATGATCCCAAGGGGGATAATGTAATACCCAAGAAGCCCCTAAGATCAAACTCGGGGATTGAATTAGAGAAATCGGGAAAAATTGCATCAAAGCCATGGAACGACCCAAGGGACGAGTCGTTGTAGGGAACAATGAACCGTTGTGTACCTCGTGGTAAGTTCCCAGTTATACCTTTCCATCAAGCAATGGGCCTCGAAACAACTTGTTTGAATATCCAACAGGTCATCCTAAGTGGTCGTTGAATGGGGTTCAGGAAATGCCCAAAAACTAAGTCGGTGATGAGAGAGGATATGATGAGCCATTGTTCCAAGGAACGACTTGTCCTGTCTGATTGTCAGTTGATCAGGGGCATATTTATATGCCAAATTGATACTCAAATGTATAGCTTTTGCCTTGTTTGTCCAACAATGTGTGTACATTCTCATGTAAATTGTACG
>JACEIK010001115.1:219278-233665 GCA_018107945.1 Datura stramonium
GTGGGGCTTTATATACTTGGGCCTGGACAGGCCCAACGTGTCACAGAGCCAACGCGGTGGCTCCGCCTCCGTGACACGGCGCCATCGCGGAGGGGCTCTGTCCCGGCTCCTTCCGCGGTGGTTCGACAGGGTTTTTGTCCGATCTCTTCCCGGGCCTTTTCCTAGCACGTATGGCTTTCAAATATACTTAACCAACGTGCGAATAGGCCATATAGATGCCGAGAATCTTACGGGGTGTAACACGTTAAGTTTCCCGTCCTGAGATATTTTTGCCAGTTTTTTTGCACTTTTCCAATTATAATTCCCATGTCTATGCTTAGTCCCTTACGGGGTATTACAAGGTAACCCTTCGACACCTACCTGGTAGCAAGTATTTTTCGACCCATTTAGGTGAGTGTCATTCGAGTAGAGATTAATGCTATGGATGGAACCAGTAGGGCCATTTCCTAAGAGATTGTCCATAATGATAGGGTAATGTGTGTAATAGGGCTCAGTCTACTCCCTTAGCCGGTTGAGTTGCCTAAAAGTACACTACATCAGGGATAGGCGGAGATCAGAACCGTCTGTATGCTATTTCTCATGGACAAGGTTAGGAGAACTTCCCAGAGGTTGTCACTGGTATGTTAAAAGTCTTCTTAATTGATGTATATGCTTTACTCGATCTAGGTGCTAATCTATCCTTTGTGACTCAATATGTAGCCATTAAGTTTGGAATCTCACCCGAACAACTCGTGATGATCCTTTCAATGTTTCTACTCTAGTCAGTGAATCAGTCTTAGCTAAGAGAATCTATACAGATTGTACAGTTTCAATCCAACATAGATATACCACAATTGATCTAGTAGAGTTAGACATGATAGATTTTGATATTATTCTAGGAATGGAGTGGCTTCAGAATGAGCCGACTGGGTCCCTCACTACTTGGGAGGTTCTTTCTAATAGGTTTATCTCATTGAGGAGAACAAAGGAGTTGAGAGGAATTATCTCAAGATTTATGCAGAAAGATACAAGGGATACTTGAGAGATAGCCCACACCATATGTAGCAAAAGGAGATTATTAGGCACAACTTCATAGAAGGGATGAAACTAGAGTCTGAGATATTGCTGGATGCTACAGCACAAGGGAAAATCTTGTCCAAAAGCTATGATGAGTTAGAGGCTCTGTTGAATCTCATGTCAACTGGGAGCAAAGATTATCAGGATTCAGGCAGAGGCTTTATAGCATCCAAAGTCCAGGGGAAGTTGGAGGTTGATGGTGTAGCAACAATCAGGGTAGATATTATCCAATTGGTGAATGTGATCAACAAGCTAGTGACCACACCTGCTATAAACCAACTTTATCAAGTTCAGCAAGTTCAGACTCCACCGTCGTCATCTGAGGCATGTGAAGAAGGCTATGCATATTAAGGTTGTCCACTGAACCCGGAAGCTATTTATTTGTGGGTCAACAAAGTTGTGGTGGAGGTTTTTTAGGAAATAGTTACAGTCAGGGGTACAATAATGTAGCAAATCCCTCCTGGGGAGGAAATCAAAACTTTTAGACCCCGCAACAACTTCTAGAGACCTCAGGGCCAGCAATATAGAAGTTCTTTAGAGGAGACTATGAAGTAATGGATGGTTCAGCAGACTCAGGTGGTTAATGAGATGCAAAATTCAATCCATGAGTTGTAAAGGAAAATGGGGAAACTGTCCTTTGAGAAGACAAACAAACCATAAGGGGCACTTCTAAACAATACAGTGAAGAACCCCAAGGAGAATGTCAGTGTGATCTCTTAGCGCAGTGAAAAATAGCTGGGTGAACTGATACCCAGAGATGACAAAATAGAGGTAGAGCATGTTGTGAAGTCTAAGCATGAGATTGGTGAGTCAAGTAACTCACATAAAAAAGTGGTAGAAGATAGACCACCTCCTCCATTCCCAAAAAGATTCAAAAAGCAGAAGGAAGATGCAGCCTGTAAGAAGTTTCTTGATGTGTTAAAGCAGATACATGTGAATCTACCATTGGTGGAGCTATTGCAGGAGGTTCCAAAATATGCCAGGTATCTGAAGGATATTGTGTAAAATAAAAGAAGGCTCACTGAGTTTGAGACTGTAGCTCTTACGGAGGAGTGCAGTTCCTGGATGCAGAACAAGATTCCAAAGAAGCTGAAAGATCCTGGGAGCTTCACTATTCCAATGGCCATTAAGAGCAAAGAAGTTGGTTTAGCATTTTGTGATCTAGGTGCACGCATTAATCTGATACCTACATCATCATTTAGAAATTTGGGATTAGGTGAACCACGCCCCACCACAATGATATTGTAATTAGCCGATAGGTCCCTTGCTTATCCTAATGGTATCATTTAGGATGTATTGATCAAAGTAGGACCATTCAACCTGCCGGTGAACTTCATTATCCTTGATTATTAGGTGGATGAAGTAGTTCCTATCTTTTTGGGAAGAGGATTATTAGCCACTACGGATGCAGTTATAAATGTGAAGTCGGGCAAGATGTCAATGATTGTGGATGGCCAAAAGGTAGTCTTTGATGTGTTCAGGGCGGAAATATTGCCACCTCACTATAAGGATTTTAAATGAGCACAAAAGTGGAGCTTGAAGGGTCTAAGCAGGCAGTTGAACAACATGTATTTCGATTTAACGTAGTTGTAAGTCAGGGTACTAATCATCTCACTCGAGTGAAGGAGCAAGAAGTCTTACTTCGTGATACGATGTTAAATCAGGTGTTGCACGGAAGGCAACCCATGAATGTCATGCCAAGATTATAACTAAGGCGCATGGCGGGAGGCAACCCATCCTTTTAACACATTTTTTTGTAGAGATGAATAGGGCATTTGAGGTGAAAGAGTAGAGAAAGGAAGATGAAAAAAAGTTTAAGTATGGAGTGAGATACCTGGTGTGGGAAGCCAGGTATTAAACTTCAGTAAAAGAATATTAAGTTTGGGGCTATAGGTGGCACGCTCTACCAGGAATCAGTTTGCCAAGAAAACTTTTTTTAAGTGTGTCCCGAGATAGGTGGCGAACCGCGCCAGGTGCAAGATGGGTGAAATTTTTTTAGGTCCATGGGTCGAATTTGACCTAAAGATCCTAAAATTAATAAAAAAACCATGACTCGCACTTTTATTTTATATCCCCATTCATCTTCTCTCTCTAAAATGCCAAAGAAAAAAATTAAAAAAATTTCTCTCTTCTCTCTTAAAGTCGTAACTCCCCTTCCCCTCTCCCCCATGGTTGTCTTCTCCAAAGAGCTTGGTGAAGCAACCTTCCTCAACTCAAGTAAGTAATTTTCTTCTCCCTTTTAATATTCAATGTTGTAAGCATGTTCCCATTACCCTTCTTCCCCAAGTAGAAAAATTCAAAATCACCATTGTTGGGTGAATTTCATAAACTTCATAATGTGAGTTTCCATAGCTTAAATCTCATGTGTTCTTATATAATAATGTTATATCCTTGTTTGGGTTGCTTGTTTTGGTTGAATTTTGGTGATTTGAAGTTGCGGGTGTGAAGAGGGTGATGAATGGGTTGTAGTGATATTTCATGGTAAATTTGTGGATTGGAGTATGTTTGTAGACCACGAAATTGCTTGAATAATGTGATTCTTGAATTGTGAAAATCTTGCATTGTTGAAAATTTCATGATAACTCATTGTGGAAAGTAGTAAAATTCATGTTAATTGTTGGTTGAATTTATTTTGACTACTTCCACACTTGGGTTAATGTGAATTGTGAATTAAAAGTTGGGAAAAGTGAAGGGAGTAGCTAACTTGAAATACCCTTGTGAAAAGAAAAAGAAAAAGCAAAATTTAGAAGGGTGTGAGGGAAAATCATGAACATGGTTTGTGGTATATAGTTGGTGGATAATTTGATAATGAGATTTGGCATGATAATGGGGGAAGTCTTAGTATCCTCTTTGACAAATTCTCATGATTATGCTAGCAAATTAAGTGTGGGGTCGTTTTGCACCTCTTATACCTAATTATCTAGTCTTGTTATTCATGAACTAATTTTGTAAAGTTCTTGTTATTGTTTGGAAGGTACTATGACATCACGAGTGGATAAAGGAAAAGAAGTAGCAGTTTCTAGCAAGGGGCTCAAGCCGCTCAGGAAGGGAGTTGCATCGAGCTTATCAGTCCAAAAGGTACCCCCTGCTAGGAGGTTTGGAGTCAAGGCCATGGAGGAGCATGGGCTTAAGTGGTTTAATGCCTACAAGGAAGAAAAGTGTGCTCCGGAGAATTGGATTGAGGAGGGTCGTCTGGTACTTGATTTCCCCACTATTCGGGACACCATCCAAGAGTTGGGACGGGGATATGTCTTTGCTGAGCAAGAAGAGTGCAACCTCACTTTGGTGAGGGAATTTTATTTTAACTAGAACACCATGTTTTGAGAGAGCACAAAGATTATAGTTCGGGGACAAGTGGTGCGGTTCACTGCCAGGTCTTTCAATGCATTCCTAGGCACAAAGTGGTGGAACCAAAGATGTAATTCATGATTCTTGAGAAGACCTCATGTTGTGACATATTTCATACTTTATGTGGAGAGCATTCAGCTGCCCGGTGGACAAGAGGTGAAAATGGCACTCATTCGACACTCTCATTCTCTTACTTGACCAAGTAGGCCAGAGTTTTGGTCAAGTTTTTCTATGCAGTACTTCTCCAAGGGACACACAACACGTGGATCACTCAAAAAAGAGTGATATTGGTATATAATTATGGGTTGATAATTTACCAACTCATTAGGCTTTTAAACATGAGCTTTTGCTTTGTTTTCAATTCATTTGGAAGGATTTTATGCTATTTCTATTTTGATTCAACTTAATGAGAGAAGACAATAAATTGGACAAAAGCATGAAATTAAAGAAGAGGACAAAAGCTCAACTGAATGGGACCGGCCAAACGCAGGAGCATACTGGCGAGAAGTGGAAGGTGCACCAATGGAAGGCGGATCAGTAGCTGAAAACCGCCGGTGCCAACGCCGGTTAGATCCCAAAGTGTCTAACCCCACCTGTGATAAAGCGACGCCCCATGGATGGGCACCGGCGGAATGCGGGTGACTCGCAAATGAGGCCATTTTCAGGAGGAAAAAATCGTCCAGCATGGGATTTGAGGAGCATTTTTTAACCTATTTCTTTACATTCTCTAGAAAGTACTAAAGATTCCATTCCATATTCATATAGTTAGAGAGATAAATATTGAATAGATTTTTTTCTTCTTCTTCCTCAAGGTACAAACCACCGTTGAAGTCAATTTTGGGCTTTCTATTTCCTCTTAATGATAAATTTTATGAATTTATTTGTCAATATGCTTTTGTATTATTCATTTTCGAGTAGCTAGATATTTTGCTAGGGTGTGTGCATTGTTGGGGATAGATTGGATTGGTTATGGCTATATTAATCTTGTAATTACTCATTTAGTATAAATCTGTTGTTTTCTCCCAAATAATAATTGAATTACCCATAGTTTCAAATGTGGGTTATGTCTACTTATTCCATTTTTGCTTGAAAAAGAGAAAATGAATATGGGTGAGAAAGCAATGGTAGGCAATTGGGTATTTAGTGTGTGGGATGAGCTAAAGATTTCCAAAACCCATAGTCCTACTCCTATTAGAGATTTGAGGCTAGAGATAGCTCAAATCTTGCCTAAGCTATAGTGGTTTAATTAATTGAGACCTTGGGATTTGAGAAAACTCAAGAAAAAGAGCACCCAAATGGTCAAAACACATCGGGTGTCACTTTATCTACGGTTATTTATGCTTATGAGTAATAATTTAATTTTCTAGTTAATTCCAATCCAATCAAACCCCTATAAATAGCAAACCCCTGGCCTTTTCTCATAATTGTTCAGTCAATTTGGTTGCCTTGTTCTCTTAATAGTTGATTTTAATTCAAATTGTGATCTTGCTTTTTCCTCCAATATTTATTTTCTTTTATTTCTAATGCATGGATGCAATTTTAGTTCAAGTCAATAGACAACTTTTGCATTATTCAATTGCTACTCCCTGTGGATTTGACCCCAGCTCTTAGTTGGGTATTTATATTGTGGTGATTGTTTATACTTCCTCCTTGTGAGGAGTGGATTTGAACGTCATCAATTTTGGCGTTGTTGCTTGGGGAATAGGATCAAATAGCCCCTAGTTGATTGTTGATTTGAATTAATTTAGCATCTTGTGATTTGTTTTTCCAATTGTTGATGTCGTTGGTATGAAAATGAGACCTGTTGAAAGGTTAATTCCGAATCCCAAAGGGTCGTGTTATGTTGAATCTCTTCTATGGATAAAATGTGGAGGAGGGGAGAAAAGACATTGTGTTGATGGTAATAATGAAGCAAATTGAGTTGTTAGCAAGTTGTATGATGGGTTTTCATATTCGGTATCGACAAGCCAACCAGGGCTATGGATATCCTTATAATGAAAATCAAGGTCGGAACTCTGATTGTATAGCTGAAACAAGTAGTTAGGAGAGTGAAGAGTCCTCCTTATCCCGAATTGAAAGAATGTTAGAGGTTATGATTGAGCGAGTTGTTTCAACTAATTCAAGGGTTCAAGAGCTGTGAAGTGATCTCTTAGACCTGACTTAAAAGGTGAAGGACCATGATGTGTCCATCCAACAGCTAGAACATAGAATGAACTTATTAGCATAAAAAATGACAACCCAAAAAGGAGATGAAGAAAGAAGATGCCCCATCACCCCCAAACAATGCGGATGATGAAGAAATAGAAGGGGGACTGGAAGAAGAAATTTTGAAAGAAATGTTCGAAGGCATTCTCTTAAATTGTGAAGGGTTGGAAGAGGTATGTCAAGTTAGCAAAGGGTTAGGAACCTACTCCTTTCAACTGAAGAAACTTAATCTTGACCTCAAGAATCGGACAACTCCACCATTGCAACCATCAATCTTTTCACAATCAGTCTTAGAGTTCAAACCTTTACCTGCCCATTTGAAATATGAAAATCTGAGGGCGAGTGAGACTATTATACCCCGGGAACCCAAGGATCACACCCAAGATTCAAAACAGTGAAAACTTAAAATTTCGCACCAGGTCACAGGACGAACCGTGAAGTGGCTTGTGAGGAATGACCACGAGTCGTGAAGTGACTCGTGGTCAAGTAGGGAGGTGAATTGGTCTGGGGGTCACCACGGGGCGTGGTCATGCCACATGACTCATGAGGTCACCCGTGGCTTGGACTGGAAGTTCAGCAAGTAGTTGGGCAGTGTAGACCACGGATGGTGACCACGAGTCGTGGTCACTCACCATGATTCATGGTGTCCTCCGTGGGGTCCCAAAGTGGAATTTTGGCAGTGTACCTCATGACTCAAGCCATGAGTCGTGGTCCCTAGAGATAAGTCATCCTGTCCCTCGTGGGGACTGGCAGTCAGAAAAATTCTACGATTTAAGTAAGGGGTTTTTCGTAATTCCTAAGTCCTAGGGGCCTATACTACATCGTTTTAACATCAGAAAGGTGGTTTAAGAGAGAATATACTAGCCTAAGTCCTCATTCATTCATGTAAAGGTTTGGGAAGGTGATAGAAGGGTGATCTAGGTGATTTCAAGGTGTTATTCATCAATTTCTTCTTGGGAATTCTACGGAAGTTGAGAACCAGTTATTCCTAGGTATGTAAGGCTATCAATGGGTGATTTCTTCCACACCCATGCCTATCCTCTATGATTTTTACAAAAATCCTATTAAAAGCTCATGAGGTTTCAAATATGATTTCTATGAAAATCTAATGATTTGATAATGGGTTTTGTGATTTTAGATTCTCATCATAATCTATGGGTTTTAATCAGATATTACTATCTATAATTTTATCGATTTCGATTTCTATGCAATTAAGCCTAAATATGCATGATCCATGATTTATCGATTTATGATCTACCTTTCTAATATTGATATTTTCAAGCCCAGCATGAATTACGAGTTAAATTATGCACTTAATCTAATACCCATCATGATTTTATGAAATTCAAGCTATATGTATGATTTACATGTATTAACCTTATGAACCATGAATTATTTTTTGGCCGACTCACGGGCCTCGTTTCATGGCTAGTTCACATATGTACGAATATGTTTATGATTATCATTGTTTAACTATCCCATGAATTCATGTATGATATACTATGAGCACTATATATTATTTGGGAGTAGTATCGAACATCGAGTAGTTTTGGGGCCTAGGTTCTGCCCCGGATCTTATAAACTACGTGCCACCATAGGTATGTTGGGACCTCCTATGGGACTGTCCCCGGCCCAAATGGCCCTTATCATGGTGATATCACACATTCATGGTCCTACCCCTGGAAAGGTATGGACACCCTCCCGGCTAGGGTTATAAGTCGAGCTTCATGTGTGCTCATATAGGGTATGTCGGTTAAAAGAATCTCCCACTGTTTCTCATGATTTATGCATGTTTAGGATTATGTATATGGTCTCAAGTGATGTTAAATAAGGCTTTTCTCTTACGATTATGATTATGACTGTATTACGAATGTTTTGGAAAACCTTGAGCCTTATGATATGTTATGATGATTTATGGTGCGAGCATGATGTCCAACTCTTTTGACCATTTATGAAATTTTTTATATTTTAAATGTCCATTTTACTTGTCTTGCATACTCAGTACATTCCAAGTACTGACCGCATATTTCCTATGTTGTATCGTTTCATGATACAGGACCTGGCTCTCAAGCTCACCTTCCTCAATAGTGTTTCAGAGATTGCTATCGGCGTACTTGGTGATTCCTCATGTTTCGAGAGCCATATGCTTAGAATCTATGCTTTTCTTTTAGTTTCAGGATTGTTGGGTTAGTTGGGGAGCTGTCCCATCAACCCGTCTTTCATGATTAGCGATTTTTCATACTATGAGTTGTAATCAGCCGTCATGTATTGATTGCATACTGTACTTTCTCTGTATTTGTGACATGTTTATGTTTTCCTATGTTAAGTCTTCTGCTTATGTGATTGTATTAGATGTACGCTCATGTCATGGGTTGACTTGGGGTCTCTCTGGGCTCCTTGTCCCGTGTCTATGATTTGAGTGTATGTTCGGGTCGTGAAAGACTTGGTATCAAAGCCATAGGTTTGAAAATTTCTAGGGTGTATGAAAGCCGCTTTGAGTGATGTCTTTTTCATAGGTGTGAAGCGCACCAACACTTATGACGAAGAGGCTACTAGATATTTAGAAAATGTTCCCTTCTTTCATGATCTATGTCGTCTGATAAAAGTTCTCTACCTTTCTAATTTATGCTATTCGCGTTTGTAGCATCATGCCTCCACGTCGAGTGAGCACCAGAAGAAATGGTAATGGTAATGATCATGAGGGTGCCAATGGTAAGGAGCATCATCCAGCCCCACCCGTTCACGAGGAACGTGCACTAGAGCCAACTTCCCACGCCGAGTTTAGGGTAGTGATATAGATGCTGGCACATGCCATGACCCCCCAGGTTCAAAATCAGACAGTGGCATATTACCATCAGAATGGGAATGCGGCGGCAACCAGGGTGAGGGATTTATTGAGGATGATCCTTTCTATGTTCACGGGGTCGAGGGTGGACGAGGATCCCTACGATTTCATTGAGAAGATTCTAAAGATCACCCAGGTTATGGGGGTGAACAATGGAGAGTGTGTTGACTTGACCTCCTATCAGCTAAAGGGGGTGGCTCATATATGGTTTAAGCAGTGGAGAGATGTTAGGGCAATGGGTGCAGGACCGATAGGTTGGGAAGAGTTCCATGCGGCATTTTTGGATCGATTCTTCCCTCGGGAGATGAGGGAGCTCAAAGCAAACGAGTTGTTTAATTTGAAGCAGGGTAACATGTCCATTCAGGAGTACGCATTAGAGTTCACTCGATTATCTAAGTAGGCTCCAGAGTTGGTGGTAGACCAGAGGGCTCGGGTGAGTCGTTTCGTGCATGGGGTAGCGAATTATTTGGACAAGGATTGCAGGATCGCCATGCTACATCGGGATATCGACTTTCCCCGCATTGTGTTGCATGCTCAGCAGATGGAGTCAGTATACCGGGGGCAGAGGGAGTCCAAGAGGGCTAGAACCGACAGCTATTGGGTTTCTCAAGTACAATTAGGGGGTGGAAAGAGTCGGCGATCCCAGCATAGGTTTATCGCTCCAGCTCCATCATCGGCCCGCATGCCATCTAGGTTCAAAGGAGGTTATAGGAGCGGGGCTTCATGTTTAAGGAATCAGGGTAGAATGCAGGTGGAGTGCACTTTTCCATCTTGTGTGAAGTGTAGCAAGAATCATCCCGGGAGGTGCTTAGTTGGCTAAGATGCATGTCTCGGGTGTAGCAAACCCGAGCACAGATTTAGGGATTGCCCCTCAGCCAGGCCAGCGGTCAATGGGGCCCGTGTGATAGCAGCCAGTTCTACCGCTCTAGAAGAACGTCCCCCTCAGTAGGGTTCCTCTACTAGTTCAGCAGGCGGTCATCGCCAAAGTAGGTTTTATGCTTTAGTACCCAGCCGGGAGCATGAGGCTTCACCAAAGGTGTTCACTTGTATGTTTTGAGTCTTCCATATTGATGCTTATTCCTTGTTAGATTCAGGAGCTACCTTGTCTTTTGTGACCCCTTATATTTCTAGTAGCTTTGGGGTTAGCCTTGAAATTCTGTCATAACTGTTCTCGGTCTCTACCCCAGTCGGTGAATCAGTTGTAGCTATGCGGGGTATATAGAGGTTGCCCCATCACAGTGCTGCATAATGTTACCTCTGCAGACTTAGTAGAGTTAGCTATGACTAACTTTGACCTTATTTTTGGTATGGATTGGTTGTTTTCATGTTATGCTTGGATTATTTGTAGAACCCGATCAGTAGAATTCAGGTTTCCGAGTGAGCCAGTCTTTGAGTCGAAGGGGAATTCATTTGTACCAGTCAGTCGGTTTATTTCATATCTTAAGGCTAGGAAAATGATTTCTAAGGGTTTCATGTATCACTTAGTTAGGGTTAAGGATGTTGAGTCTGAGACCCTGACTATCCATTCAATTCTGTTGGTGTGTGAGTATCCGGTGGTTTTTCTCAATGATTTGCCAGGTGTTCCTCCTGAGAGGGAAATTGATTTCGGTATTGATCTTCTACCCGATACGCAGCCTATCTCTATTTCTCTGTACAGGATGGCTCTAGCCGAGCTAAAGGAGTTGAAGGATCAGTTGAAGGACTTGTTGGATAAGGGTTTCATTAGACCGAGCAAGTCTCCATGGGGTGCAACGGTTCTCTTTGTTCGAAAGAAGGATGGGTCCCTTCATATGTGTATTGATTACCGACTATTGAACAAGGTCACCGTCAAGAATAGGTATCCCTTACCCAGGATTGAAGACTTATTTGATCAGCTTCAGGGTGCCAGATGTTTTTCAAAGATAGATCTCAGGTCCGGGTATCACCAGCTCAGGGTTCGGGAGGGTGACATCCCGAAAACTGCTTTCAAGACTCGGTATGGTCACTACGAATTTGTTGTTATGTCTTTTCGAGTAACCAATTCCCCTGCAGCTTTCATGGAATTGATGAATAGGGTGTTCAATCAACATCTAGACATGTTCGTGATCTTGTTAATCGATGATATCCTTATATACTCTCAGTGCAACGAGGAGCATGCCGCTCACTCGAGGATAGTGCTTCAGCCTCAAGGATTGCCAGTTGTATGCAAAGTTCAACAAGTGTGGATTTTGGTTGGACTCCGTGGAATTTTTAGGCCATGTGGTATCGAGTGAGGGCATAAAGATAGATTCACAGAAGATTAAAGGGGTAAAGAATTGGCCCAGACCAGTGAATCCTTCAAAAATTCAGAGGTTCTTGGGCCTAGCAGGCTACTATCAGAGGTTCGTTAAAGGATTTTCATCAATTGCAGCACCATTGACCAGGTTGACCCAGAAGAAGGTAAAGTTCCAATGGTCGGAGGCTTGTGAGAAAAGCTTCGAAGAGTTGAAGACTCAACTCACTTCAGCACCAGTGTTGACCCTACCCGAGGGTACCGATGGTTTTTTAGTATATTGTGATGCTTCGAGAATCGAACTTGGGTGTATGTTGATGCAGCATGGGAAAGTCATAGCATATGCCTCAAGACAGTTGAAAGTCCATGAGAAGAATTACCCGACCCATGATCTTGAGTTGGCCGCGGTGGTATTTGCATTGAAGATATGGAGGCACTACTTGTATGGGGTCCACATGGATGTATTTATGGACCACAAGAGCTTGAAATATGTGTTTACGCAGAAATATCTCAATCTTCGATAAAGGAGGTTGGTGGAGCAACTTAAGGACTACAACATGAGTGTTCTTTACCACCGGGGTAAGGCTAATGTGGTAGCGGATGCACTTAGTAGGCTCTCCATAGAGAATATGTCCCACGTGGATGAGGGAAAGGTAGCATATGAGTTGGACTTGCATTCAGAGTTTTCTTCTATACATCCCGTCCTTCATGTATCTCTCTTGAAAAAGTGCTTAGGTGATCCAGCTTCAGTTGTCCCGGTGAAAAGTGTTGGTGTGAGAGATAGCCTCAGTTACGAGGAAATTCCAGTTGCAATCTTGGTCGTCAGGTTCGGAGGCTGAGGAACAAAGAAGTAGCTTTAGTAAAGGTGTTATGGAGAAATCAGCATGTACAGGGAGCTACGTGGGAAGCCGAAGCTGATATGCTAGCTAAATACGCTCACTTGTTCTCTACCGGCTACGTTTTAGTTTGAGGTATCAGTTTTGCCCTAATTCTCTAATTAGTTTCCATGTTCAGCTCATGTGTGCAAGTTTGAGTTATGTTATGATAGATGTACGTGATGTAGATTGAATTCAGTCCATCTATGTAGTTCTTTTTTGAGGTAGTCATTCCATCAGTCTTCTATTTAAATGATCAGTATTTGCATATGATGAATGTGTGATTCTGAGTTTTCGGCGTGTTTCTAACATTCGAGGATGAATGTTCCCAAGGGGGAGATATTATTATACCCCCAGAACCCAAGGATAAAACCCGAGAGTCAAAATGGTGATAAACTGAAATTTCACACCAGGTCACAGGACGAACCGTGAAGTGGCTCGTGAGGAGTGACCACGAGTCGTGAAGTGACTCGTGGTCAAGCAGGGAGGTGAATTGGTCTGGGTGTCACCACGGGCATGACCACGAGTCCTGGTCAGGCCACATGACTCGTGAGCTCACCCGTGGCCTGGACTGGATGTTGGGCAAGGATAGTTAGGCAGTGTAGACCACGGTTGGTGACCACGAGTCGTGGTCACTCACCACGATTCGTGATGTCCTCCGTACGTTCCGAGGATGGAATCTCATGTACCTCACGACTCACGCCAAGAGTCATGGTCCCTAGAGACGAGTCGTCTTGTCCCTCGTGGGGACTGGTAGTCAGCAAAATTATGCGATTTAAATAAGGGCTTTTCCGTAATTCCGAAGTCTTAGGGGCCTATACTACGTCATTTTAACATCAGAAAGGGTAATTTAATAGGGAATAGACTAGCCTAAGTCCTCATTCATGCATGCAAAGGTTTGGGAAGGTGATAGAAGGGTGATCTAGGTGTTACAAGGTGCTCTTCATCAATTTCTTCTTGGGCAATCTAGGGAAGTTGAGAACCAGTTATTCCCAAGTATGTAAGGCTATTAATGGATGATTTCTTCCACACCCATTCCCATCCTCTATGATTTTTACAACAATCCTATTAAAAGCTCATGGGGTTTTGAAGATGATTTCTATGAAAATCTAATGATTTGATAATGGGTTTTGTGATTTTATATTCTCATCATAATCCACGGGTTTTAATCAGATTTTACTATCTAAATTTGTCTATAATTTTATCGATTTCGATTTCTATGAAATTAAGCCTAAATATGCATGATCCATGATTTATCGATTTATGATCTACCTTTCTATTATTGATACATGCAAGCCCAGAATGAATTAAGAGTTAAATTATGCACTTAATCTAATACCCATCATGATTTTATGAATTTCAAGCTATATGTATGATTTACAAGTATGTATGAACCTTACGAACCATGAATTATGTTTTTGCCGACTCACGGGCCTCGTTTCATGGCTAGTTCACGTATTTACGAATATTTTTATGATTATCATGATTTAACTAGCCCATGAGTATATGATATACTATGAGCACTATATATGTTTTGGGAGTAGTATCGAATACTGAGTAGGTTCGGGGCCTAGGTTCTGCCCCGGATCTCATAAACTTTGTGCCACCATAGGTATGTTGGGACCTCCTATGGGACTATCCCCAACCTAAATTGCTCCTATCATGGTGATATCACACTTTCATGGTCCTACCCCTGGAAAGGTACGAACACCCTCCCGACTAGGGTTACAAGTCAGGCTTCATGTGTGCTCATATAGGGTATGTCGGTTAAGAGAATCTCCCACTGTTCCTCATGATTTATGCATGT
>JACEIK010001115.1:239548-296797 GCA_018107945.1 Datura stramonium
ATTATGGAGACACAGACCCAATTAGCAGAGAATCAGGCGAGGATGGCATCAGACTTGAAAAATCAGCAGTTGGCCACCCGCAATCTAGAGAAGCAGATGGTTCAAATAGCAACTGCTCACCACACCAGACCGCAGGGAGGATTACGCAATGACACAGACACAAACCCCCGACAGGTCAATGCCATCAATCTAAGGAGTGTCAAGCAATTGGCTGATGCAACACCGAAAGAGAGGAGAAATGAGGTGCAGCCAGAGTTGGTTAAAAAGGGACCATCCACTGAAGAAGGAGAGAATCAGAGTGTTGTTCAACAAAATGCAAAATCATCATTGCAGCCAGCACAAAGACTACCACCACCATTTCGGCAAAGATTCAAAAAGAGCAACGAGGAGATGCTTTAGAAAGTTCTTTGATATTTTAAAAGAACTTCACATAAATTTGCCTTTGCTTGATGTTTTGCAGGGAATGCCCAAGTATGCTAAATACTTGAAAGATGTGGTGGCCAACAAAGTTAGATTGGTGGATGTTCAAACAGTAGAACTGACTGAGGAGTGCAGCCACAAGGTAATGAGCAAGATACCTAAAAAGCTCAAAGACCCACGGAGTTTTACCCTCCCCATACAAATTGGTAAAGCTGAGGTGATAAGAGCTCTGTGTGATTTAGGGGAAGCATTTAATATAATGCCCCTATCTTTGTTTAACACCTTGGGGTTGGGTCAACCGAGACCGACACGATTGATGTTGCAGCTGGCAGACAAGTCGCAAGTGGCAACAGATGGAATAATCGAGGACCTTCTCATCAAAGTGGGTAAGTTCATCATACCCGCTGATTTTATTATATTTGTAGTGTGCTTAAAAGGCATAATTTTTCCAATGATAGATAGGGTGACGTTTTTCTTAAGGGAAAATCGCCATTTTTATCTTTGTAGTGTTGCTTGAGTGATTAAATCATAATGTGAAGTGAGTGAGTGAGTCATGAATTTGAGGGGATTCTTTTTAGATAATTTGGGGGTGAAAAGTACTGAGCGGCGTCCGCCAGTGAACCGCCTGTCAGGCTCGGTGAAATGTCGGCTGAAACGCAGTTCTAGATGCAAGGCTTCAGGCCACTGCCCAGAACCCGTGTTTCACCTGCACGTTTCACCCATTTTTCTTCCAAGAACTCAACTCAGTGGCGATTCGTGAGTCTCCACCTTGTTTTTTTGTTGTACTGTCACGCTAGCACTTGTTTTTGATGTTGCAACTTGTTCTCATCCAATTCGGGAATTTTTATTTCTAGATTAGTTTGTTATGTCTTTTACTTTCATATTATTCAAAACCCAATAAGAGTAGCATGTGTCACTAACATTCCTTTGCAGAATCATGTCCATCTTGAAACGTGGCAAAAGAAAAACACCAATAACTGATGCCACAGCTCTAGGAGCAGAGTCCGGTGAGGAAAAGCATGTTGATCAACTCTGCTTTGGGCTCAATAAAAATGAATAATTATTATTTTCAATGTAAGGAGAAATGGTATATCACTGCAGAAGCTCGATTTGAGGTTGACTCCTTCAAAGATGACTTTCCAAATATTTATAATCAATTTCAAATTCGCGATTGGGAGCCTTTCACAATTCCCTTGGATCCCTATTTTCCTGAGTTGGTGAGGGAGTTTTATGCTTCTTATAGGGCACTATAGGACATCTTAAAGCATAAAGGTATAGTAAGATGCTTTATTTATCATCTGTGCTGATATGGGGCCAAGAAGTTCCCATCATCCCAGATGAAATCAACTCTATTTATTGGGCTAACCCAGTACGTCCAAGATGAGATTTCAAAAGAAAACTGGACAACAAAGATGATCAATTTGAGTGGCTGGCCTAGATAATTACTGTGGGTCAACCGCATTGGGTTATAAAAAATGGCGCGATTCACTGGCATGATCTCAAATTTGAAGCATGAATGTGGCTTGATTTGGTATGTGCCCATATTATTCCCTTCAAAAATAAAACTCATGTTCCCATTGAGACCAAAATCATGGTGGCTTTCATCATGGGTCATAGACACATAAATGTGGGGGAGATTATTGTTGAGCAACTCAAGAGGAAGGCCAGGCAATAAGCAACTTCTATGCCCTATCCTATTCTGATCTGTCTACTTTTCCTTCATCCCACTATCCCCTATTCAGGCCATTGGAAAAAACAATGAGGGTTGAGGGAATGATTACTTTGGCCACCAAGGCATACAAGGATTCCCTAATAACGCTCAAACTCACACTCTTGATAAAGTATGAAGAAGACATTTTATATAAAGAACCCAACAAAGAGGTTGGGGTCGAACCCACAGGGAATATGGTAAGAACTAGACTAATGCTGGTATTTAAGCTTTTTGGTTTGTTATCTCCAAATTGAGGGGTTTATAAAAAAACAATTGGAAAACAAGCGCGAAAATCAGTTATTGTTTATCAAGATTTGCAATTAACTAGGGTAAGTGTTCCCCATGGGTTCATAACTACTCTGGGATTATACTCGTGATCGATCCCAATGCTTACTTGTAGAATTGATAACTAGGGTTCATCCCTATTGGATGACTGCACTCAATCACCGGGTTAGGTCTCATGAGCGATTTCAAGTTAACTGTTATCAACTTGTTCTAAATTAACTATCCTGCGACTGCAGCTTAAGTTATACAATGATCATAAAAATCAAGGCTTTGTTGTAATTTTCTTTTCCTAATCTCTACTTCTCTAGATTCAAGCAAGTAAAGAATGTGGGCAAGCCATAACGTTGTGCTTCGTTAAGAAATATTAAAGACAAAGAGAATACAATATAAGCATTTAGCATTGGTTTCAAATCAATTTCTGTAACCCTATTTTGTTAATCCTTCATGGTTCCCACAATCCTAGTTGTGGAGGTTTTATCCTCTTATGATTGTAAGATTATGATTAGTATTCGTAGAAAAACACATAATTAAATACTTACAACGATGATTGAAAAAAAAAGCTTCTTTAAATATTGCAAGAAAATATGATGAACAAACTCAAAAACAATTGAGAAATCCAAGTTATGATTTCAATAATTGCTCTCTAATGTTATCAAAAACTAATTACAAACTTGATAATCAACTTCTCTAATAATTATGATTGTCTCAGACCTATTCTGAACTAAAATGGTATTTATACAAATAATAAAATATTTTTCCTAAGTTAATAGGGAAATAACCAAATCTGATGCCGACACATCCTACGACTCTTCATACAACTCGTAACAGGATTGTACAGGTCATGCCATGTCTCGTACATCCCTTGGCTTCTACAAAATTTGCTAAGTGTTGGCATCTGGTATGACTCGTAACATGATCCTACGAGTCGTAAAATCAAGTCATGATTTGGATCTGAGAACTTTGGCATCTTCTGAATATTTCTATAAGTGTCTTGGTACGCCTCGTACCTTGCTCCTACGAACAGCTTGTCGTATCATGAGATCTGTCAAGCCCCAAAAATCACTGAGGCTTTCCATGGCTCCTGGTACAAGTCTTAGGTAGATTCTATGATTCGTAGTTGCTACCCGTATTAGGAGACTTCAGTTGTGCAAATTTCTCTGAAATATTCAAGGACTCAAGTTACAACTCGTACCAAGATGGTACGACTCGTACTGAGAGTCGTACTTTGCCTTTATCTTGTACCAATCTTTTGATCTTTTTTGCGAGTCTCAATACAGCTCTTACAATCTTGGTACAACTCATACTGAGATCAGTACTTGGCTGTGTTTCTGCAGCTTTTGCACATTTTTGCTCCAACACCTATTTTCCTTAAAAACAAAGTAAAAACACCTCATATCTATATAAACATACCTAAGTCCATGCTATTCTCCCAGATTTAAGCATCGAAAGTGTTGTAAACTCACAACACATCATGCCCCAAGTTCAAAGCATCCCAAGTTGACTATGTAACCTGATAATGCTCAAACTTACACTTCCTGACAAAGTATGAAGCGGTCGCTGTCAATAAAGAATCCAACTAAGAGGTTGGGGTTGAACCCACAGGGAATAGGGTAAGATCTAGACTAATGCCAGTAAGTAAACTTGTTGGTGAATTATCTCAAAATTGGGGGTTTTAAAGAAAATAATATTAAAACAAAGATTATGGTTGTGATTTAAATCAAGAATTTCAAACAACTAGGGTAAGTGTTCCCCATGGGTTCATAACTACTTCGTGTATACACACATGATCAATCTCAATGCTTATGTGTAGAACTGATAACTAGGGTTCATCTAAACAACTGGTTCATCCCTATGGATGACTATACTTAATCACTCGGTCAGGTCTCATGATGGATTTCAAACTAACCGTTATCAATATGTTCCAAGTTTAACTATCCTGCGACCACAACGCAAGTTAATATAATGATCGTAAATATCAAGGCTTTGTTGTAGTTCTCTTTTCCTAATCTCTACTTCTCTAGGTTCAAGAAAATAAAGAATTCGGGTAAGTCCTAATATTGTACACCGTTAAGAAATGTTTAAACATGAAGAGAATACAATACAAGCTTTTCACATTGGTTTTGAATCACTTTTGTGCAACCCTAATTCATTAATCCACCATGGTTCCTACAACCCCTAGTTGTGGAGGTTTTAGCCTCTCATGATTATAAGATTATAATTCGCATTCATAAACAAAAACATAATTAAATACTTACAACGAAAATTGGAAGGAAATCAGATTTGATATCAAAGAACAACCTCAAGAACAATGTAGGAAATCAAGAATTTGATCCCAAGAATTACTCCTCAAAACTTGATAAAAATTCACAAATAATAATTATTAACACTTCTCCTAACTCAATTATGTTCTTCTCTGACTAAAATAAAATGTAAAGGCTATTTATACAAACATTAGAAACCTTTTCCTATGCTAACAGGGATTTTTCCATATCTGGTGCCGACTGTGCCACGACTGGACCTACGACCCGTAGCAGGATTTTACGGGTCGTACCTGCTTTCCGTAAATTCTTGGTTGCTGCAGATTTGGCTAAGTGTTGGCATGCTGGTACGACTCGTACCTTCTTTCCATGACTCGTACTGTCTATATTGTCTGAAGTTCTTCCAAGTACTGCAAAATCTTTTGAAGTTCACCATGGCTCCTGGTACAATTCCTACATTGATGCCACGATTCGTGAGTCTATCCATAACAGGAGTCTGCCTTTGTGTAGTTTCTTCTAAATATTTCCATGACTCCAGTTAGGCCTCGTATCATCTTGGTATGGATCGTACTGAGAGTCGTATGTTGCATTCTTGCCACTTCAGCCTTCTGACTTTCATCACAGTTCTTAGTATGGCTCGTACAATCAAGGTACGACTCGTACTAAAACTAGTACTTTGGCTGATTTTCTGCATTTTAAGGCTTCTTTTGCTCATCTTTGCACCAACACTTATTTTTCCTTGAAATTAAAGTAAAAGTGCCTTACATCATATAATCATACCTAAGTCCATGCTATTTTCTCAGTTTTAAGCGTCGAAAGTACTATAAACTCACCGCACATCAACACCCTCAACTTAAGACTTTTGCATGTCCCCGGAAAAAGAAAAAGAAGAACTAAACATGACGCTTAACTAGAAAATAAACCTAGGAAACTACAGCCAATATCATACAAATTTTGCACTATGGCTCAAAAAGCGTGTGACCCTTTTCCCGTGAACCAAATTAGCACATGCACTACAAGATACCACAAAACATGATAAACAGGTATCAAGACATATCACCTATCTATTAACATGTACTCAAGTCACCACCAATGCTTTTTACACAGACCACTGGTAAAGTCAAACACAAACCATGTACCCTCATAGTAAATGAAGTCCCCCACTCACAGATATAGTAAGATATATGACATGGGACTGAACAAGCGAGACTCTCACTCTCACAAAGAAGTTTCAAATACTGCAAATCGGATACCATTAGCTTGCCCTTATTTTCTCTACTTCACTTTGTCAGATGGTTAGTTTAGGATCACTATAGGACTTGCTTTAGCTTTTAATGTAGGATTTCGGGTTGGGTAAGGTAGATATGGAATCTTTTGAGTGACTAAAACCCCTCCTTGGCGCTACATACATGCAGCTCCATTTTGTCACTTTGTCACCCTTTTGCTTCTTGCATTTTTCCTCCCTTTTCACCCGTTTTTTCAACACCTGTATGAGTGTGGTGTGTTTCTTCAAAATTTTATGCATCCTTCACTTTTTGTATTTTCTTTTTAAATTTTTTCTTTCTTTTTCTTTTGTCACACCACACCTTATTTTTCACCTTTTTTCTCTTTTCTCTCCTTTTTTCACCTTCGCAATCTTTATGCACTCCTACTCTAGCCACCCTCAACTTAGGGATTTTGCCTACATTGAGGATCACAATATCCAAGTAGGGACCAGGGTCAAAACAGGTTAATTATAAAAATGGGAATGGTTAATTGATTAATCAATGAAAATAATTATCTATTTAAGGCTCAAAAATTTGGATCAAGGGAATCATATGATTTTGATAAGGTTATTTAGACTAAAAATAGGCTAAACAAGAACAGCCTATGATCCTTTCCTTTCCTAACCAACCATCTTAAAACCTATACAAAGACCAACTGGGCAAGTTCTAGATCCTGTACGCAGTATTGAACTAAATATCAAACTTCACTCACTAATGGTACATGATTTACATTCACTCTACCTGTCTGATTTATTCATGGCTTAACAAAAGATACACATTCTAATATACTAAATGTCATAAAAAGATCCACAAAAATCATGCATGCAATCACAAGTACACAACTAATTCATCAAATACTTCTAACAGGGTCAATTTTTCAAAAATATCAAATCTAGTGCACTTTATTGGTTGAGTACTTTTATGATATTTTATAATTAAACAACAATTACAAAAAAATTCTAAACATGTTGGTTCTACTAGATAGCATGACCGAGGAAAAAGAAACACGACAAGAAAAACCCTCGAACGAATCAAAATCCCCAAAAATACCAGTACACACCCTCCCTTTTTTTAAAAATCATGCTTCGTCCCTGAAGCATAGAATGTAAGAATAGCGGGAAGGGAATATACCTACGGCTACTCAGACTTCACCATCCATGGGTTGCCTCCCATGCAACGCCTGATTTAACGTCACGACATGACATAACCTTTGCAACTCTTCAGGCATCATCTAGGTACACCGCCTCAATTCCTCTTAATTCCTCCACATCTCCCAGAAATAGTTTTATTCTTTGCCCATTAACTTTGAACCTTTTTCCTTCTTTGTTCTCAAGTTCCACTGCACCATATGGGGACACATGCACCACTCTGTAAGGTCCCATCCATCTAGATTTCAACTTTACAGGGTGCAAATGGAGCCTTGAGTTGAACAGTAGGACCAGATCGCTAGTGTTAAACTTCCTATTTGCAATCTTCTTGTCATGATAATCTTTATTCTTTCTTTATAAATGGCCGCACTCTCATAGACTCTAAGTCAAAACTCATCCAACTCATTGAGGTGGTCAAGTATCATCTTGGCTACTTCATTCCAGTTCAAATTCAGCTTTTTCAGAGCCCATATGTAATACCCCGAAAGTTCTTAAGACAAGACCGGGAGGTGATCAAGTCTAGTTTCCTACAAGTTCTTCCTCAATTCTCTTTGGGCTATCAAGGAAGTGTGAGAATCAGATGCCTTGTGAAGGAATGGAGTTCGGATGAAATTGCAAAAGAAGGCANGTTTCCTACAAGTTCTTCCTCAATTCTCTTTGGGCTATCAAGGAAGTGTGAGAATCAGATGCCTTCAGGTATATAGGGTTATGAATGGGTGTAATTATCCACACCCATGCCCAATACCTTTTTATTTCATGAAATCCTTATCGATGAATCCATGGGGTTTTTACCCAATGCATGAATTCTTAAGTTTTAATCATGGGTATGATCTAAGCATTTTGTAAATGATAAATTATGATTAATGGGAAGATTTTACAATGTTTTAAATTATAAATTATTTTTTCCAATTTTCTAAACTATGATGCCTATTCATGAATGTTCATGAAAATTGAGATCTATGAGTTATGAGTTCAAGTGTGGTGAGATGTTTATGAATAATGTATGATTTTGATATACCATGTTTATGTTAATGTTTTCAAAGTGAATCAAGTTTATTTCAAGTATGTTAATGTATTGGGCAACCCCATATGATCAAGTATGTTTTATGATTTTATGAATTAGCTTACCACATGGTTTTGGAGTCAAGACTCCCATTATTTGCATCTTGTGGTATGGTTTGAGCCAAGGCTCCTCATGTTATGATTTCAGATTATGCATGTATGTTATCATTCAGCTTCGTCACTAGGTGATGGTTAGCTTCGTTGAAAAAAAATGGAGAGCGTATGCATGTTTTTGGGTGTAGTGTCTAGCACCGAGTAGGCTAACAGTCAATCAACCCTATGCCTTAGAACTACGCACCAACGTAGGTTTACTTTCATATTTTGGGATCTCCCTTGGAGCTTTCCCCTGCCCCCAAGGGGCCTTGAGCTTGATATCGATATCATGGTAGCGTCCTTAGCCTTGGCAAGGCTTTGGACGACTCTGCCCATTTGAGTGTGATAGGTGGGACCACGTTAGCTCTATCATGGTAATGTCGGTTATATGACGAGTCTCCTATTGTTCCTCATGATTTCAGTTATGCATGTACATCAATCATGAGATCATGTTTTCAGCAGGTTTGACCCAATGTTCAGTTTTACTCATGATTATTCGTTTTCAGCTTTGGGTCATTCGATTTAGTTATGATGTTCAATTATGTTCAGATCATGATTTCAGAATATAGCATGTAAGCCCTACTCTCAGAATCTTNATAGCATGTAAGCCCTACTCTCAGAATCTTATCTTGGATATGTTTATTATTATAAATGATTTATGATTTTACTTACTTAGTGGTTTTACTTACCTTGCATACTCGATACATTCCACGTACTGACTACATACTCTATGTTGTATCATTTCATGATACAGGATTCGATATTCAGGTTCAGCCCCACCGCTAGTTCAAATTTCTAGAGTAGCTTTCCTCAGCCTCAATTGGTGAGTCCTCATCTTGCGAGGTCCCCTCTTAACAATTGTATTTCCTCTTTTCAGTTTTCAGACTAAAGGAGTTAGTCGGGGTCTTTTCCCATGAACTCGTAAGTATTAGAGGCTTTTCGGACACAATTGTATTTTAGCTTCATATTTGTGCATGTAATGAGAAATGATGTTTTGTCCAAACTTCCTCTATCTTATTTATGATGATCTTCAGCTTATCCATGATTGAGTTAGATGTATGTTCATGCCATGGGTTGACTTGGAGCCTCTCGGGGTTTCTTGTTCCGTATCTCGATCCGGGCCTATGTTCGGGTCATGAAAAACTTGGGATCGGATAATTAGGTTTTGAAGTGTCCTAGGGTGTCCCAAAGCCGCGTTAAGTATAGTCTTTTTCATGAGTGTGAAGCGCGCCACACTTATGACGAAGAGGCTACGAAACATTTAGGAATGTTCCCTTCTTTCATGATCTAAGTTGTGCAATGAAATGTCTGTCTATCCTTCTAACTCGTGATATACACATTTGAAGAATCATGCCTCCCCACAGAGTTAAAGGCAGGAGAAATGGAAACGGAAATGGCCATGAGTGTGGCAATGGCGACTGGCATCAGCAGGCCCCACCAGTCCATGAGAAGAATATACCCCAGCCAGTTACCCACGCGAAGTTTAGGGCATCCATTCAGATGTTATCCCAGGCCTTGACCGCCCAGGTCAATCAGCAGGCAGTAGTGCATGTCCCTCAGAACGGGAATGCGGCAGCAGCGAGAGTTAGATACTTTCTGAGGATAAACCCTCCCAAGTTCCTTGGGTCGAAGGTGGACGAGGATCCACATGAGTTCGTTGAGGAGATTTTGAAGATCACCCAGATTATGGGGGTGAGGGGGGAGGAGTGAGCTGATGTGGCCTCGTATCAGTTGACGGGGGTCACGCATATTTGGTTCAAGCAATGGAAGGATTGTAGGGCAGTTGGAGCAGGCCCTATCAGTTGGGATGAGTTCCATGCCACTTTTCTAGATCGGTTCTTCCCTCGGGAGATGAGGGAGCCCAAAGCGGCCGAGTTTGTGAATCTAAAGAAAGGAAGGATGACGGTTCAGGAGTATGGCTCGTACTAAGAGTCGTATGTTGCCTTCTTCCCACTTCAGCCTTCTGATTTTCATCACAGTTCTCAGTACGGCTCATACAATCAAGGTATGGCTTGTACTGAGACTAGTACGTTGGCTGATTTTTTGCATTCTAAGGCTTCTTTTGCATATCTTTTCTCCAACACTTATTTTTCCCTAAAACCAAAGTAAAAGTGCCTTATATCCATATAAAAATACCTAAGTCCATGCTATTTTCTTAGTTTTAAGCGTCGAAAGTGCTGTAAACTCACATCACATCAGAACCACCAACTCCTTAACCTTCAAGATGTCATGAATATGAAGCGGTTTCACCACCAACCAACAAGGCTCCATCACCACCAGCAAAGGGCATTATGAAGATGGCACATAAGGCCTGGGCCCATGATGTTCAATTATTGAAATTGGCAAAGGAAACTCTCTCTATGATTCAAGAAACCATAAAAAGAGCAATGAGATCTGTAATTAACAATTGGGGGGCCTATGTGCGAGAGTTGATTTGTTAGAGAATGAAGTGGTAGCCATAAAGAAAGAAATTGATAGCCATAAGGAGATTCTATCATCAAAAAGTATTGATCTGAATATGCCGGCCCCCGAGGAGGCTCAACTAGCAGTAGCGGAAGTCCACTAGATGATTGGTTTGTGGGCTATGACAGCCCGTCTGACGTGATATCGAATGAGGAAATATATTACAACAGACCACCCCACCCTAGGATGCACACCGTCTATGAAGTTGATCCGTCTTGGCAGCCTGGTGGGTGGATGAGACTTCCTATCATGAGAATAGAACCCTTCTAGACCACTGAAAAGTATCCTCACTGGGCAATCCACTCACATTTCCACTAGACCCGCTAATGCACTCCGCATCTGAGACTGCTTCATGGTATTTTGATGAGGTCACCTACTAATGGATCCCTCATTCCCCTTGCTATATCCTTCAGGGAGTCTTGTTTCCCTTTCTTGTTCTTAATTTATACATTGAGGAAAATTTAATCTATTAGTTTGGGGTGGGGTGGGGTGTTTTATCTCCGGATTGGCTTGTGTCTACCTTATCGGATTTTGGAAATAAATGAAAATCTTTTGTTGAATTTTTAGTGCCAATGATGGGTTGTTTTAAGTTGCAAAATGTTGTTGACCTGTGTTTTGATTATCTCCTTTTGTTTATAATATTTAGTGAATAAATTCCAAGGATTTTGTTTATACCGTGGTTCATTCCCAAGGAGCGATTTTCTTTTCTTTTCTTTTATTGTTGAATCGGGTGGCATTTTTCAATAATGGATTGAGAGGTGAATTTCTTTAGGAAAAATGTCGAGTTTAGAGTTCTTTTTGTGAGTCAATGATTGCAATGGCTTCTGATAGATACCACTAGAAAAATTTCTTAAATGGCATGGCTGTTAAAAAATGAATTTCGAGAATGAAAGGGTACTTGGATGTGAAAGTTGAGTACTCTTTTGTCATAAGTTACACATTCTTTGTTTGGCTTCTTGATTTACATGCTATCTTGTTTTATGACTCTTGATATGGTGATGAAAATGGTGTGAACCTCTTGGAGGGTGATGCTTTTTTGGAAAGGTTTTAGTTAAATTTTCTTGCATGAATGATTGTCTAGAACTTGCCCCAAGTGTGACTCAAGGCAAAATTCTAGATGTAGTTGCACTTGAAAGATGATTTTTGGCTTTATTTTGATAGCTACTTTACCCATATGACCTCCTTGAGCATGAATCCTTTCTAGCCAATGTTGAGCCTTTTAGCCTTTTTCCTTGAAAATCACATTACGAGCCTATTACCCCTTATGTAATCCCTCTTTGGCACCCATCCTCCCTACTGCTAGTTGTGATAAGAAATGCAAAAATAATGTTTGAAGTCAAAAGAGTGTGGGAATAGAAAAGGGAAAGTTTAGGGGGTACAAAAAGGAAAATAGGAAAAATGATGTGAGCTTCAACATGAGGTAGCACCACATTATGAAAAGAACGAATGAAATGTATGGGTGAAAAGAACCAAATTGTGGAAAGGTGTTGCCTCTTTTCTTAAATGAGATGAAAAGTGGTAACTAAGGAGAGATAAGGAGGGCTCTTATTTTAAAAGTGAAAATATTATTCAAGGATAGATAAGGTGAGGGTGATCTCAAAATAAAATGGAATATTCAATAAGATTCACAAAAAAGAGCATTAGGGAGGTTCTAGTCACTAGAACTTAAAAGTCATCCTACCTTTACCCCTAGACTTCATCGAGACCTTTAAGTCCTAATTGATTTTAAGTGTAGCGACTCTACATTAGTGGTGAGGTACACGAAGGGAAAGCCTATGGGTCAAGTTATGTGCATGATAATTTTTTTGTGAGATTGAGCGTATTTGTTTCATTCTATAATCCCTAGAGTGTGAATTTCTTGATAATTAAATAGGATTCTCTCTTGATGTGAGTAGCATCACCTCCTTGGGGAACATGCTTGCACATGCCAAAAGATATGATTGATACAAGAATATAGTGAACTTGAAGGAAAACTTTGAATGTGAATTTTTAATGACTTAAGATACTATATAAGCTTGTTGTGATCAACTATGCCCCTTGTTTCGAATGAAGGAATTAATTGTGAATCATACCAATTGATTGTGGTCATCTCTTGAAGCATTTGTATATAGTGTTGAGTCTCCTCTCTTCCTTTGAGTTGGTGAGAGAACTTTGGGTTGTCCGGTTCATTGTGGTCCCTTGTACATAATCTCATTAGAATGACATGCTTACTCCTATAGTTCAGTTGTAAAGAATTGCCTTGCTTGAGGACAAACAATGGTTCAAGTTTAGGGGTTTGATGAGTTGGTAATTTACCAACTCATTAGGCTTTTCAGCATGAGCTTTTTCTTAGTTTTCAAGTCATCTGGGAGGACTTTATGCTCTTTCTCAATTGTTTTTGCAGTCCTTCAAATTAAAGTGAGAAGGAAAGGAATTGTACAAAAGCATGGAATTAAAGAAGAGGACCGGAGCTCTACCGGATGGGACCAGTGCTCCACTAGATAGAATCGATGAAACGCCGATCAAATGCAGGAGCATACTAGCGAGAAGCGGAAGGTGCACCGGTGGAACGCGGGTCAGCACCTGCAAACCTCCGGTGCCAACACCTCTCAAATCCCAAAGTCACTAACCCCACCTGCAACAAAGTGGTGCCCTGCGGATGGGCACCGGCGGAATGCCAGTGACTCACAAGTGAGGTTGTTTTCAGAAGGGAATAATCATCCAACACGGGATTTGAGGAGAATTTTTAAGCTATTTTTGTAGATTCTAGAAAGTACTGAAGGTTCCATTCCAAATTCATACAATTAAAGAGAGAAATATTGAATAGCTTTTCTTCTTCCTCAAGGTACAAACCACCATTGAAGACAATTTTGAGCTTGTTATTTAATTTTAATGATGAATTTTATGAATTTATTTGTCAATATGCTTTTGTATTATTCATCTATGAGTAGCTAGATATTTTACTATGGTTGTGTGCATGATTGGGGATAGATTAGATTGGGTATGGCTATATTAATCTTGTGCTTACTCATTTAGTGTAAATCCATTATTTTCTCCCAAATTATAATTGAATTACCCATAGTTGCAAATGTGGTTTATGTCTACTTATTCCATTTTTTACTTGAAAGATGAAAATTGAATATCTTGAGTGTGTGGAGTTTGGCTAGAGATAGGCAAAACCCATAGTCATACACCCATTAGATATTTGAGGCTAGAGATAGCTTAAATCTTGCCTAAGCTATACTGGATTAATTAATTTAGGCCTTGGGGTTTGAGAAAACTCAAGGAAAAGAACACCCAAATGATTGAAAAACATCGAGTGTCACTTTATCCATTGTTATTAATGTTTATGCGTAATAATTTAATTTTATAACTAATCCCAATCCAATCGAACCCCCATCAATAGCGCACCCCTGGCCCTTGCTCATAATTGTTCAGTCAATTTAGTTGCCTTGTTCTCTTGATAGGTGATTTTATTTCAAATTATGATCTCACTTTTCCGCCAATATTTATTTCCTTTTATTTCCAATGCATGGATGCAATTTTAATTCAAGTCAATAGAAAAATTTTGCGTTATTCAATCACTATTACCGTGGATTCGACTCCGACTCTTAGTTGGGTATTTATATTGCGACGATCGTTTGTACTTCCTCCTCGTGAGAAGTGGATTTGAACATCATCAAGCATGCTGATGAAGGGGTTTCCAATTAATTTTGGCGCAGTGTTGAGGGAAAACATGAGGCGATCCAAAGATAACTGCCGATGGAAGTACTGTTATGCTAGCCTGCTAATTCAGTTCTTTTGGGAGGTTTGCATTTAAGAAAAGGAGGCATACCTTCATCTACCCCTTGCAGGGCACTTGGCAAGTAAAATGATTGATGTCACAAAAGTAAAGAAGCCAGCACCTTTATCAACACTATTCCTCACTTCAACCAAGCGCAATGCTTAGGAAGATAGTTGGAGAGGCCGCATGTTTGGAATGTTTGAGCTCCAATTGAAGATTGGAGGTAGGCCCGCTACTTAGAGGCCCATAAAGTTCTTTTTCTCTCCCTACTTGATATGGTTTGTCTGAGCACTGGGACATTGCACTGCTTAAGTGTGGGGTGGAGGAAATAGATTTCCTATTATTCTATCTTTGTTAAATTTGTAATGGGTTGTAGCAATAGTTCTCAATCTTCTTTGGTAGGATCTTGGTTTGTGACTGATTAACCTAGGTCTGTAATAGCTAGTAATATGGATGGCTATGAACACTGATGCTTTATGATGTGATTGTTCCTCTCTAGTTATTTTTGTTTTGTTAATTGAGAGTCAAATTTTTTATGTTCGGCGTAGAGGTTGTGACCCTTCCCGATGATCGATGGATGAAGACCGTCTTAAGGGAAAATTAGTCACATTTTTTTCATTTTTTAGGATGGAGTCAAAAACTACCATTTGTGTGCTCTTGATATTCCACTTAGAAGCTAAGCTAGAAGTAATGAAGTGACCATCATGAATGCGTAAGAAGTGAGAATTCCATGAGAGACACATAAGTTCTTTAGCTTGACTCAAGGAAAAAATTCCTAGGTCTTAATAATGAAAGATTCATTCAATTTTTTGTGTGATTATGTGGCCTTGGAAAACCGACTAAGATCATGATGCCATGAGAGGTGAGCTTGAGTTGTTGTGTTCTGTACATAATGTAACATCTAGAACTTGTCTAATGTGTATAGGATAGCTAGTTGCCAAAGAGGTAAGATGTGATTAAGGCATTTCTTTGAAAAACCCATTTTGTCTATTGTTGTTGTACCTTCCTTAACACTATCCCTAGTCAACCCTGTTGAGCTGTAAGCCTAAATTTTCTACTTGGCCACAAAAGAAGCCTATTCTATTTGTTGTATGACCTTCAGAGTTTTTTATCCAAAGATAGTCTGAGGCACTTCTAGATTTAAGAATGAAGGTTCCACTTAAGTACAAAAAGTTAAGGGAAAGAAAAGAAAGAAAAAAATAGTGATGGCAAGAGGAGATAATAGAAAGAGGGGAGCCCACACAAAATAACATGTTTACTTGATTCTAGAACACTAATGAAATATATTTAATGGTTGATTATTCTTGCTAAACTTATAAGCATAAACTAGCAGTCAAGTGTATAAAGAGGGGTATGAGAAAATAAAAAAGGATTAGTGAAGAAACAGGTGAGTAGTGAGTATATAAAGGCAGACAAGAAAGATGAATGAATATCTTAAAGTTCTTAGGATTGGTAGCCACTCTAAAATAAAATCATTCCTACTCGTCCCTTAGCCGACATTACAACCAGAAAAGTCCTTATGATCTTGCTCTCTTTGAAGTGATTAAGTATTCTGATTGTATATGACAGGCAAGCCTATGGTATGTTGCATGTGTATGATACATCATTTGTAAGAGTGGGTGTGTCTTGCTTATTATGTTCCAAGTTTTGAATTGATAATATGAGGGAAGGAACATCACCAAAAAAGTGAGGGCATAAGATGTTCATGGTCGGTGTACTATGTGTTGCATTTTTCATACTTAATCATATTGGCCCTATTTTGAAAAGATGAGTCAGTTATAGAAGTTATATAGTTTCGAATTTGAAAAGTTCTGTGTGTGCTTGATGTGAATTTTATGAATTGATGAACCACTTAGTCACATGCTCTGTGCTAGCTGCTTGAGTGAGAATTGATAAAGATGGCAAGTGGTGATAAAGGATGTTTATGCATACAAGTAAGGATTGTTCAAGGATGAACAATGATTTAAGTGTGGGATGGTAACGTTGGGCATATTCTTATGCCCATTTGCCATACTTTTACCTATCCTTTACCTTGTTTGAGATCATTATCCTTATGAAATGCATTACTTCATGATTGTTTGTGTTAAATGAGCTAACACGTATTTTTAGATGATTCTAGCAGGTAATAAATGGAAAAGGACTCAAAAATGGACTAAGGTGTGAAGAAAGAAGAATTCGATAAAAATTGGCCTGGTGAGATAGTTAGCGTGGCGTGCCAGCTGCCAAACTTCAGAGAAAATTACACTCAGGCTGATGCATTGGGTGGTATGGCATGCTAGATCCCAAACTTCAGAAGAACTTTGATCAACACCTTAGCGAGATGAGTGGCGCGGTGCGCCAGAAGTATTCTGGACTTGGGAAATTTTCTAACACTCTAATGCAGTGAGAGGTGCAACATGCCAGGTCCTAGAAGTGCTGAATTTTGACTAACACCTTAGCGAAATGGCTGGTGCGTGCTAGAGGCTAAACTTGATAGGAAATCAAGTTAAAATATGGTGAGATAGGAGGTGTGGCGTGCCAGGTCCTGTCCGTGGTGGATTTTCAAATCTACAAGTTGAACTTCTCAAGGGCAAAAGAGTCATTTGATACCTTTCTTATAAATATATCATCTAGGGCATTTTGTTAGGTGTCGTCGACCAGTCTTCGATCAGAAATATCAACTTTGTACGTAGTTGTTTGGGGGAAGAGACAAGAAGTTCATTTTCTTCTATGTTTTCTTCTTTACTTTATGCTTTTGATTTGAATGATGATTTATTTAGTTTTCTGCTTGAACATAAGTGGCTAAACTCTTGTCTAGGGTTTTGTTCATAGCTGATGGTTGTAGTTTGAATACTCATTTGTGCTAGACTTTAATTATTCATTCAATATTGTTTATGCTTACTTGTTTTCGATGATTATCCGTTAGATTGATCACCCTGTGAATATTATATGTTGCTTCTTGGTTGAACTTAGGAGAGGTTATTGAGAGGGTTAATAGCAAGCATAGAATAGGTTTCAAATATCTTATTCAATTAGTTCAATAGTTGATTTTGTTGTTGAGGATAGGGATATACCTTCAACCCTGTTCAGTTGAACACAAGTATCTTCAATCATCGTCTCATGTGTTTCCAACAATCGTAGGGATATAGGTTTTAGGGTTCATGAGATAGTTTTTGCATATTCGAAATAATAGTAAGAAATGAAATCGTAACTTGCTACTAGCAATCATAGAAGAGTTTAGTCTAGTGTATTTGAGTCCTAAAACTCAACCTGAAAGCAAATGTGCTAAGACCCTAGATTCTCATCATCATTTGAATTACAAAAACTTTTGAAAATGACTTTTTTCATTAGTTTAATTTACATTTCAAAGTAGTAGAATAATCTCCAAAACCATTTCCCCTTTTTACCTGTGTTTATTTGAATAGTGAAATAAGATGTTAACCTTAAGCAAATGATCTGACAAGTCTCTGAGGGATCGATATCGGAACTTCACCATCCTATATTACTTGACGACCACGTGCACTTGGCAACATCATGTATTAATTACCAACAGTTGAACAAAGTCACTATCAAGAATAGGTATCCCATTCCTAGAATCAATAATTTGTTCGACCAGCTTTAGGGTGCCACTTGTTTATCAAAGATAGTCCTCAGATCGGGTATCACCAGTTAAAGGTTAGAGAGCGTGATATTTTTAAGACAGCTTTCAGGACCCACTATGGTTATTTTGTGTTTTTTGTTATATCCTTTGGTTTGACTAACGCTCCTTCAGCATTTATATACCTCATGAATAGAGTGTTTAAATCGTATTTGGATATGTTTATCATTGTATTCATTGATGACATCTTTGGTTACTTTAAAAGTGAGGAGGAGCATGCTAGTCATCTTAGAATAGTCTTGCAGACACTTTAGGATAAGGAGTTATTCGCTAAGTTCTCTAAATGCGAATTATAGATGAAGTCAGTGGCTTTTCTAGGCTATATAGTCTCCAGTAAGGGTATTAAGGTTTAATGAGAAGATTGAGGCAGTAAAGAGTTGGTCCGGACCCATAACCCCAACTAACATCAGGAGTTTCTTGGGTTTAGCTAGTTTCTACAGGAGATTTATAGAAGGATTTTCAACTATTGTTGCTCAGTTGACTAAGTTGACTCAAAAGAAGGTCAGTTTCATGGTTTGAATCTTGTGTGAAATATTTTTAAGAATTGAAGACTCAATTGACTATTGCTCCGGTGTTGACCCTACCAGAGGGTACATATGATTTTGTTGTGTATTGTGATGCATCCAGAGTAGGCATCAGTTTGTGTTAATGTAGAATGGTAAGTTACAGCTTATGCGCTCTCACAGCTTGAGATCCATGAGAAGAATTATCTGACTCATGACCTCGAGTTGGTAGCAATGGTATTTGCATTGAAGATTTGGCGTCATTATCTCTATGGTGCGTATGGTGATGTGTTCACAAATCATAAGAGCCTGCAATATTTGTTCAGCCAAAAGGAGTTGAATCTTAGACAGAGGAGGTGGCTTGAGTTGCTCAAGGATTATGATATGAGTATTCTCTACCAACCAGATAAGGCTAACAAAGTTTTTGATGCTCTTAACAGGCTATCCATGGCAAGTACAGCTCATGTAGAAGAGGAGAAGAGAGAGTTGGCTAAGGATGTGTAAAGACTTTCACATTTTGGAGTCCGTCTTCTAGAATCTGAAGAAGGCAGTGTGCTTGTCTAAAATGGGGTCGAATAATCTCTAGTGAAAAAAGTTAAAGAGAAGCAGGACAAAGACCCCCTCTTGCTCCAATTAAAGGACGATGTCTACAAGAAGAAGGTGTTGGTTTTTGCACAAGGGGGATATGGTGTCCTAAGGTATTAAGGGAGGTTCCCAAATATAGATAGTCTCAAGTATAGGATCATGGAAGAAGCACACAGCTCCAGATATTCTATTCACCCAGGTTCCACTAAGATGTACCATGACTTGACGGCAGTCTATTGGTGGAATGGTATGAAAAGAGACATTGCAGGCTTTGTGGCTAGATGCCCAATTGTCTGTAGATTAAGGTCGAGCTCCAAAGGCCATGTGGGGTAGCTCAAAATATAGCAATTCCCAAGTGGAAGTGGGAGATGATCAATATGGATTTTATCACTAGTCTACAAAAGTCATGTAGGAAACATGACTCTATTTGGGTGATTGTAGATCGAATGACCAAGTCATTCTCATTTCATACTAGTTAAGACTACAGATTCGGCGAAGGACTATGCTAGATTGTATATTCCAGAGGTAGTAAGACTTCATGGAGTTCCATTATCTATCATATCAGATAGGGGCACACAGTCTATTGCCAGTTTTGGAAGTCATTTTAGAGTGTTTTAGCCTTGAAGGTAAACCTTTGTGAAATTTTTCATTTGCAGACAAACGGTCAAGCAGAGCGGACTATTCAAACATTGGAAGATACGTTAAAGACATGTGTTATTAACTTCAAGGGAAATTGGGATGACCATTTTCCTCTTATTGAGTTTGTATATAATAATATTTATCACTTAATTATTCAGATGGCTCCTTATGACTATTTTTATGGGCGGAGGTGTAGATCTCCGATTGGTTGGTTTGAAGTTGGTAAAACGAAGTTGATAGGACTAGACTTAGTGCAACAAGCCATGGAGAAGGTTAAATTGTAAAGGAAAGGTTAAAGACTGCATATAGTTGCCAAAAGACTTATATAGATATGAGGCGTAGAGACTTGGAATTTGTGGTAGATGATTGGGTTTATTTGAAGGTTTCACCCATGAATGGTGTTATGCGATTTGGGAAGAAAGGGAAGCTCAGTCCCCATTATATTAGTCCATACAGGATTTCAAAAAGAGTTGGAAATCTAGCTTATAAGTTTGAGCTGCCAGCTGAACTTTATCAGTCCATCCAGTCTTTCACATCTCTATGCTTAAGAAGCATGTGGGAGACCCCTCACTCATTTTTCCTGTGGAGAGTGTGGGTAAGGACAACTTGTCTTATGAGGAAGTTCTAGTTGAGATCCTAGATAGTCAGATTCGTAAGTTAAGGAACAAAGAAGTCGCTTCTGTAAAAGTGTTATGAAGGAATCAGCTAGTTGAGGGAGCTACTTAGGAAGTCGTAGCAGATATGATGGCCAATTATCCTCATCTATTCCCTCCTAGCCCAGAATCATCTTGAGGTAACAGTCCCCTCTCGTAGTACTCTTATTAGTTGCATGTACCATTAGTTGTTTTTAGAATCTTTAGTATGGTTGCATATTCCGTGAATTCAGTTAGGTTCATTTAAGATACTTCCAGTTAGGTCATCTATCAATCCAATTCATTCTTTATTCAAGTATGAATGATCCTAAGGGGGAGATAATGTAACGACCCCTAAAAGTCACTAAGATTATATCCTAGACATGAAAGAAAAAATCAACAGCCAGGCAAACATCACCCAATGACTCGTCAAGTAAGTCGTTAAGTGACTTAACGATCCATTAAGTGGATCCGTCTCGAGCGAAGTTTTAAAACTTGACATTTTCTATCTAGTTCCAATGACTTAGACAATGATCTGTTAGCTTAGGTGACGATTCATAAAGCCGGGCATTTTGTTAGGTCATGAGGAGAAGATCAGAGAGTGAGTAAATTGTCTCAGTGGTAATGAAAAGGCCCCACGGGCTGTCAATTACACTAATGACTAATGAAGTGGGTCATTGGCTCTGGCGGGTTAAACTGACAGACCGGATTTTAGGGATAGTTTAGTAACTTTCCATATTTTAAGAACCTAAACTAGAACGTTTTGGGATTCTTAATGAGTATATTTTAGGGTTTAATAGGTCTAAACTCTTACCCCCTTTCGTAACAATGTAAGTTCAATATTATCAAGCTCTCCAAGAAGCTAGGAAGCCATCTTCTTGAAACTAGGGTTCTTCAAGCTTGAATTAAAAGTTCTTCATTTCAGGTATGTAAGGCTAACTAAGTGAGGATTTCTATTCTGCCTCATTCCCTACATGTATGTAATAGTTCATTGAGATTAAAGCTCGGGTTTTACCCAATTCTTTAATTAGTCTTCTTCCCTATTGTTGAATTTATTATTAGTGAATTCTTCATATTGAGTTATATCTATTGTATCCCTTGATTATTGATTGTAATCCTATTCTTTTGATTGTTGATCATTATTCTATTGATGTTTATTGATGATATCTCTTGAATTCTTGAGTTATTAATGATAGTTCATGTCTCCTACCCATGAACCCTATTACATAAAAGTCATGATTTTTTACATCATTGTAATTGAGTTAATTGCATTTCTCTCATAAAGTGGAGAATATGTTTAAGAGATTTTAAAAAAGAAAGTACAAGTTTCTAGCATGATTTAAAAGCTAAAGTAAAGTCTATTTTTGAAAATCAAGAGTTTTGAGCATAGAAGCTCCCAAGTTTTTACAAGAGATTTAGACATAGAGGCTCCCAAATTTTAAAGAGATTTTGAGCCAAAGGCTCAACAAGAGTTTTTAAATATCTGTTATAATTATAGATAATGTACTTTATAAAGATTTTTTCAGTTTCCTTAGATAGGATATTTATATGAGCATAGTTTTGGGAGAATTATTTAGCATCGAGTTGTGTGAAGAGTTCAGATAACTCATAAGCTCTTGGACCACAAAGCCAGCATAGGTTAGGATCATTGTCATTGAGTCAAGTGAAGCCTCAAATAAGTTCCTAGTACGAACTTCAGTTATGAATCCACAATTAGTGCTCGTTCTCTATCTTGACAAGGCTTTAAGCGGCTTTGCCAACTTGAGCGAGATAGTTGAGCATCATATGCTCATTCTTGATGGTGTCGGTTATCAGAAACTCCCCAAGTTAAAGTTATTCATTATGCATGTATTTTTATGGATTGTTTTGATGCATGAGTTTTATTGCATAAACTATTTTACGCATTGATCATATTGTGTTTTATGCATCATTCAGAGCTTCAAATTCAGTCAGTTCTTTTAGTCAGTTTATTCTTTATTCAGTCAGTTATTTTAGTCAGTTTATTCTTTCAGTTTAAATATTCGCACTTAACTATTGTTTCATTTAGCCATATTATATACCGTACATTCCACGTACTGGCATCATTTGGCACTGCATTTTATTGTGATGCAGATTTAGGTAGACAAGATTAGCAGCAGACCCTTCATTAGGATCTCACATTTCATCCAGCTATTGGTGAGGCCTCTTACATTCGTAGAATCCCAGTCTTATTGAGTTATTTTATTTTATATAAGCATGAAGTAGCCGTGGGAGCTTTGTCCAGCACCTATTATCGTAATTAGTGGCTTCATAGATAGAGTAGAGTTGAGTCAATAATATTACTTTATAACATTCTTTTCAGTTGCAGTTAATAAATCTTAGTTTATTTATTTAGCCCTTTACAGTTATTACTTCCACTATACATTGTTGTATTCTCATCTAGTAGTAACCCAAGCCAAGGGTTTTCTTGGATCACTAGGCGGTCTGAGTACCTGCCACGCTCAGGGTGTAGACTTGGGGCGTGACATGATTAGTTTATGAGTTTTATTTATGGTTTCACACATGTTAAGCTCCATTTTATGTTTTTAAAACCTTGGGTCATTGTACTTTAGTTTATGTTGAAAATCTCATGTTTTATGACAATATCACGATCATGATAATTTTTAGCATGTTTTCCTTGCTTTCATATTGTAATACCCCGAAAGCCTTAAGATCAGACCCGAGGGTTGAAATAGAGAAAATAGGATTTTCTGCACCAGATCACAGAACAAGTCGTCCAATGACCCGTAAGGTACACCACGAGTTGTTAGGTGACTCGTGGAGTGAAGGGTGAGATTGGTTGGATTTCTTGGTTTGGGGGCTGACCATGGGTGAGGCCACGAATCGTGGTCAGCACCACGAGTTGTTATGATAGCCGTGGTCAGGAGTTTGACTCGAAGGTTGAAGGTTTTGACAATGCTCCTAACGACTAGTAACCATGAGTCGTGGTGACTAGTGATGATAAGCTTTCAGTGTTGGCAACGAGAGATGACCACGAGTCACGGTCAGTGACGATGAGTCATCCAGTTCCTCGTTCGGACTGGCAGTGTGTTTTTTCCTACGAATTTATTAAGGGCTTTTCTGTAATTCCTAAGCTCCTAAGGCCTAAACTACGTCGTTTTAAGCTCAAATAAGTATGTTTTAAGAGGGTTTAGCTCATTCTAAACCTATTCCCCTCCATGCATGCAAGCCTAGTAGTTTTTAAGGGTGATCAAGCTTAGGATTCATCAAGTTCTTCCCCAAATACCTTTGGGCATTCAAGAGGGTTGTGAAATCAGAATTTCCTAGGTATGTAGGGTTATGAATGGGTGTATCCATCCACTCCAATGCCTAATCCCTCTTCAATTTCATCCGATCTCTAAGTTGGTGAATCTATTGGGTTTTAACCCAAGTTGTGAATTCTCTAAGTATCTATATTAGGTATACTCTATATATGTTTCTGATGTTGAGTTATGATGCATGGGCATATTTTACAATGTTTTCAATTACAAATTATGTTTTCAAGTTTTACTAATTATGATGTCCATCCATGGAAGTTCATGAAAAGTTGAGATTATGATATATGTATCCAAGCAAGATGAGATGTATATGGTAAAAGTATGATTTCAAATTACCCATGTCCATGTTCATGTTTTCGAATAAATCAAGTCTATTTCAAGCATGTTTAAGTATTAGGAAAAGCCATATGATTAAGTGTATTTCATGATTTCATGTTATTAGCTTACCACATAGATTTTGGAGTGTAGACTCCCACTCTTTTTAGCTTGTGGTATGGTTTGAGCCCTAGACTCCTCTTGTTATGATTTCATACTATGCATGAATATTATGATTTAGCTTCGTCACTAGACGAAGGTCAACTTCATTGAAAAATGATGGAGAGCATATGCATGTTTTTGGAGTAGTGTCTAGCACCAAGTAGGATAAGGGTCAGTCAACCCTACGCCTCAAAACTACATGCCAACGTTGGTATGTTCAAATTATTTGGGACCTCCCTTGTGAACTTCTCTGCCCTCTAGGGGCCTTCAGATTGATATCGATATCATGGTAGCGTCCTTAGCCTTGGCAAGGCTTTAGACGACTCTGTCCACTTGAGTGTAATAGTGGGGACCACGTAAGATCTATCATGGAAATATCTCAAAACTATGTGCAAATGTAGGTATGTTCAGATTATTTGCGAACTCCCTCGTGAGCTTCCCCTACCCCCTATGGGGCCTTCAGCTTGATATCGATATCATGGTAGCATCCTTATCCCTAGCAAGGTTTTGGATGGCTCTGCCCACTTGAGTATAATAGTTGGGACCACGTAAGCTCTATCATGGTAATGTTGGTTATATGACGAGTCTTCCATTGTTTCTCATGATTTCAATTGTGCATGTTCATCAGTCATGATATTATGTTTTCAATAGGTTTTACCCAAGGTCTAGTTTTACTAATGAATATCAGTTTTCAGCTTTGAGTCATTCAATTAAGTTATGTCAGACAGTTATGCTTATGTCATGTTTTTAGATAATAGCATGCAATCCCTATTCTCAGACTCTTATGATGAAAAGTATTATGTTATGTATGATCTCTTATTTACTTACTTAGCGGTTTTACTTACCTTGCATATTCGGTACATTTCACGTACTGACCGCATACTCTATGTTGTATCTTTTCATGATACGGGCTTAGACATTCAGGCCCACTCCCGCCGCTAGCCAGATCTTTAGTATTAGCTTCTCCCAATCAGAGTTGGTGAGTCCTCATCTTTCGAGGGCCCTTCCTTTCAGTTATATTCAGTATTTTCAGTTTCAGACTTTAGTGAGTTAGTTGGGGTCTTGTCCCATCAACTCGTCAGTAGTAGAGGCTTACCAGACTAGAATGTATTCAGCTTTAGACTTGTGTTATGTCTTCAGATGTTCAGATGTTATGAGATTTTCAAAATTACACTATGTTATATATTAGATTTCTACATTTAAAATGTTGAGCTTAGATGTTATGTTCATGCCAGAGGTCGACTTGGAGTCTCTCGGGGTACTTTGTCCCATGTCTCGATCCGGGCCTATGTTCAAGTCGTGACAAATTTGGTATCAGAGCGACAGGTTTTGAAGTGTCCTAGGGTGTCGAAAGCCGCATTAAGTAGAGTCTTTTTCATGGGTGTGAAGCACGCCACACTTATGACGAAGAGGCTACGAAATGTTCCCTTCTTTCATGATCTATGTCATGCAATGAAATATGTCTCTATCCTTCTAACTCATGCTATACATGTTTGTAGAATCATGCCTTCCTTTCGAGTTAATGGAAGAAGAAATGGAAATGGAAATGTCCATGAGAATGGCAATGGGGACAGGCACCAGCAGGCCCCACCAGCCCTCGAGGTTCATGTACCCGAACAGGTTTCCCATGCAGAGTTTAGGGCAGCCATACAGATTCTAGCTCAGGCTTTGACCGCCCAAGTCAACCAATAGGTAGTAGTGTATGTCCCTTAGAATGGGAATGCAGCGACGGCGAGAGTTAGAGAGTTTCTGAGGATGAACCCTCCGGAGTTCCTTGGGTCAAAGGTGGACGAGGATCCACATGAGTTTATTGATGAATTTCTAAAGATCACCCAGGTCATGGGGGTGACTGGGGAGGAGTGCATAGATCTAGCCTCGTATCAGTTGAAAGGGGTTGTGCACATTTGGTTCAAGCAATGGAAGGATAATAGGACAATTGGAGCAGGCCCTATTGGTTGCGATGAGTTTCATACCGCATTTCTGAATCGGTTCTTCCCTTGTGAGATGAAGGAGATTAAAGAAGCTGAGTTTGTGAACCTAAGGCGGGGTAACATGACGGTTCAGGAGTATTCTTTGGAGTTCACCCACTTGTCCAAGTATGCACCTGAGATGGTGGCAGACAAGAGGGATCGAGTGAGTCGATTTGTGCATGGAATAGCAGATTATTTTGTCAAAGATTGCTGACCACAATGCTTCATTAGGACATTGAATTTCCTCGGATAGTTCTATATGCCCAGCAGATAGAGGCGGTATAGGTGAGTGAGCGGGAGAGGGAGGCCAAGAGGGCCAGGACTGATAGTTTTAGATTCTCCCAGCAGAGACCTGGTGGTGGGCACCATTAGCTGTCCCACCAAAGATTATCAACCCAAGCTCTGTCAGCTATGAGTGTGCCATCCAGATCTAGGCATGACTAGAGGGGACGAGCATCAGGTTCTAGTGGTTAGGGTAGCAGAACCATAGAGTCCAGCATCCTAGAGTGTGGCAGGTATGGCCGGAGACACATCGGTCAGTGTTTAGCTGATTCAGGTTCTTTTTTCGGGTGTGGGAAGCCTGGACATATGCTTAGAGATTTTCCAGCAGCCAGATAGGGCCATGATAGGGGCCAGGGCCTAGCCACTAGCTCAGCAACCCCAACAACACGTTTAGCTCAGCAGGGTGCATCCACTAGTGCAGGTGATGGTCAGCGCCAGAATAGATTCTATGCCCTAGCATCTCATCAAGGGTAGGAGGTCTCCCAAGATTTAGTACCAGTATGTTAAGAGTAGTCCACCTTGATGTATATGCATTATTATATCTAGGGGCTACTTTATCTTTTGTGATTCCCTATATCGCTAGTAGTTTCGAAGTCAGTCCCGAAATCCTATCAGAACTCTTCTCAGTCTCTACTCCAGTTGGTGATTCAGTTATAGCTCGATGAGTATATAGAAATTTCCTTGTCACAGTCCTTCAGAAAGTCATCTCACCAGATTTAGTAGAGTTAGCCATGATAGATTTTGATGTTATCTTTGGCATGGATTGGCTACATGCATATTATGCCTCAGTAAATTGTAGAACCCGTGCGGTAGAGTTTCGATTTTTGAGTGAGCTAGTCCTAGAGTGGAAGGTTAGTTCAGTTGTGCATGTAAGTCATTTCATTTCCTACCTTAAGGCCAAGAAGATGATTTCTAAGGGTTGCATGTACCATCTAGTTAGGGTTAAGGATGCTACATCTGAAACCCCGACTATCCAGTCAGTTCCTGTAGTGCGTGAGTATCCAGAAGTGTTTTTAGATGATCTACCGGGAATTCCTCCTGAGCAGGAGATTGATTTTGGCATTGACCTTCTTCCTGATACGCAGCCTATATCTATTCCTCCTTACAGAATGGCCCCAACTGAGTTAAAGGAGTTGAAGGACCTCTTAGATAAGGGTTTCATCAGATCGAGAAAATCCCCGTGAGGTGCACCAGTTCTCTTTGTTCGAAAGAAGGATGGTTTCCTTCAGATGTGCATTGATTACCGGCAGTTGAACAAGGTCACCGATGAGAACAGGTATCCTCTCACCAGGATTGATGATTTGTTTGACCAGCTTCAGGTGCTAAGTGCTTTTCAAAGATAGACCTCATATCTGGATACCATCAACTCAGGGTTCGGGAGAGTGATATTCCGAAGACAGCCTTAAGGACTCGTATGGTCACTATGAGTTTGTAGTTATGTCTTCTGGACTAACAAATTCTCCTACAGCTTTCATGGATTTGATAAACAGGGTGTTCAAGCCATATTTAGATATGTTCATGATTGTGTTCACAGATGATATTATCATGCACTCTCGGAGCGAGGAGGAGCATGTCATTCATTTGAGGGTGGTGCTACAGACTCTGAAGGATTTCCAGTTATATGATAAGTTCAACAAGTGTGAATTTTTTCTAGACTTAGTAGCATTTTTGGGCCATGTGGTGTCAAGTGAGGGTGTACAGGTAGACTCTCAAAAGATAGAAGTGGTGAAGAATTGGCCTAGACTAGTTAGTCCTTCAGATATCAGGAGTTTCTTGGGTTTAGCTAGTTATTACCAGAGGTTTGTTGAAGGTCTTTCATCCATTGCAGCACCGCTGACTATGTTGACACAAGCACCGCTGACTATGTTGACCCAAACACCGCTGAGTGAAGTTTCAATGGTCGGAGACTTGTGAGAAGAGGTTCCAAGAGTTGAAGACTCGACTCACCTCAGCACCGGTGTTGACCCTACCTGAGGGTACCGATGGGTTTGTGGTGTATTGCCACGCCTTGAGGATCGGTCTTGGTTTTGTATTAATTCAGCATGTTAAGGTTATAGCCTATGTTTCTAGGAAGCTGAAAGTTCATGAAAAGAACTATCCAACTCACGATCTTGAATTGGCGGCAGTAGTATTTGCCTTGAAGATTTGGAGACATTATCTGTACGGGATCCATATGGATATGTGTACGGACCACAAAAGCCTATAGTACGTGTTTAACCAAAAGGATTTTAATCTACGTTAGAAAAGGTGGTTAGAGCTTTTGAAAGATTATGATTTAAGTGTCCTTTATCATCTGGGAAAGGCTAATACGGTGGTAGGCGCCCTTAGTAGGATTTCTATGGAGAGTTTGACCCATGTAGATGAGGAAGGAAAGAGTTAGTGAAGGATGTGCATCGGCTTGCACGACCAGGAGTTCATCTTGTTGACTCGACAGATGGTAGTTTCATTGTTCAAAATGGATCAGAGTCCTCTTTGGTGACCGAAGTAAAGTCTAGGCAAGAAGAGGATCCTATTTTGGTAAAGTTGAAGGAGGCCATTCAGAATCAGAAGGTGGAGGTCTTCTCCCAAGGGGGAGATGGTGTGCTTCGATATCAAGGTCGTGTGTACCGGGAGTTGATGACTTGAGGGGGAGGATGTTGCATTAGGCTCATGGTTCCAGATATTCCATTCATCCAGGTGCCACCAAGATATACCGTGACTTACGGGAAGTTTATTGGTGGAATGGCATGAAGAAGGACATAGTAGAGTTTGTGGAAGTGTGTCCAAATTGTCAACAAGTGAAGGTTCAGCATCAAAGTCCTGGGGGTGTGCTTCAAGACATCAGTATCCCTACTTTGAAGTGGGAGGAAATCAATATGGACTTCATTACAGGGTTTTCTCGTACTCGCCGATAGTATAACTCTATTTGGATGGTTGTAGACAGATTGACTAAAGCAACCCATTTCCTATTAGTCAAAACTACCAATTCAGTGGAGGATTATTCCAAATTGTACATTCGTGAGTTAGTTCGGTTGCAGGGAGTGCCCTTGTCCATCATATCAGATAGAGGTACTCAGTTTTCCTCCCAGATTTGGAGATCATTTAAGAAAGGACTTGGTACTCAGGTCAAGCTTAGCATAGCATTTCACCCTCAAATTGATGGGCAGGCTAAGCAGACCATTTAGACTCTTGAAGACATGTTGAGAGAATGTGTGATTGATTTCAAGGGTAGTTAGGATGATCATTTTCCTCTTATTATATTTGCATATACCAACAGCTACCATTCCAGCATTCAGATGGCTCCGTTTGAGGCTCTTTATGGGCGGAGATGTAGATTTCCTATTGGTTTGTTTGAAGTTGGTAAAGCTGCATTGATAAGACCAGATTCAGTTCATGAGGCTTTGGAGAAAGTTCAGCTTATAAGGGACAGGTTAAAAACAGCTCAGATGCGTCAAAAGTCTAATGCTGATGTGAAAAGGAGAGAACTTTAGTTTGAAGTTGATGATTGGGTATTTATGAAGGTATCTCCCATGAATGGAGTGATGAGATTCGGAAAGAAAGGTAAATTTAGTCCCCGTTATGTTGGTCCATACCGTATTGTGAGACATGTTGTCCAAGTGGCCTATGAGTTGGAGTTTCCCTTAGAATTAGCTTAAGTCCATCCAATTTTCCATGTATCTCTCTTAAAGAAGTGCTTGGGCGATCCGGCTTTGGTTGTTCCGGTGGAGAGAGTAGGTGTGAAGGATAGCCTTAGCTATTAGGAGGTTCCGGTGGAAATACTTGATCGTTAGGTTCGGAAGCTAAGGAAAAAAGAAGTAGACTACGTAAAGGTTTTATGGAGGAATCAGCATGTGGGGAGCTACATAGGAAGTCGAAGCAGATATGATGGTTAAATACCTGCATCTATTCCCTTCTGGATCAATTTCAGCTTGAGGTACCAGTTTCCTCCCTAGTACTCCATTCAGTTTCATGTTCAGTTCATGTGCCTCAGTTTCTCTCATGTCAATGTATGTATGTATGATTCATGAATTCAGTTCATCATGTATTTTAGTTCGGAGCCAGTCACTCCGTCAATTTTCAGCTCTAAATGTTCAGTATCTGGTATAACAGTTGCATTTCTCAGTTTTCTAGTATATTTATTCACATTCGAGGATGAACGTTCTATAGATGGAGATATTGTAATACCCCGAAATCCCTAAGATTAGACCCGAGGGTTGAAATGGAGAAAATAGGATTTTCTGCACCAGGTCACTGGACGAGTCATCCAGTGACCCGTGAGGTGCACCATGAGTCGTTAGGTGACTCGTGGAGTGAAGGATGAGCTTGGTTGGATTTCTTGGTTTGGGGGCTGACCACGGGTGAGGACAAGAGTCGTGGTCAGCACCACGAGCCATTATGATAGCCTTGGTCAGGAGTTTGACTCGAAGGTTGAAGGTTTTGACAGTGCTCCTAACGAGTAGTCACCATGACTCGTCGGGCACACCACGAGTCGTGGTGTCCCTTGTGGTGACCAGTGATGATAAGCTTCCAGTGCTGGTAACGAGAGATGACCACGAGTCGTGGTCAGTGACGATGAGTCGTCCAATCTCTCATTGGGACGGGCAGTGTGTTTTTCCCTGCAAATTTACTAAGGGCTTATTCATAATTCCTAATTTCATATGGACTAAAATACATCATTTTAAGATCAGATAAGGGTGTTTTAAGAGGGTTTATCTCATTCTAAACCTATTCCCCTCCATGCATGCAAGCCTAGTAGTTTCTAAGGGTGATCAAGCTTAGGATTCATCAAGTTCTTTCCCAAATTCCTTTGGGCATTAAAGAAGGCTGCGAAATCAGAATTTCCCATGTATGTAGGGTTATGAATGGGTGTATCCGTCCACTCCCATGCCCAATCCTTCTTCAATTTCATGTGATCTCTAAGTTGATGAATTTACGGGGTTTTAACCCAAGTTGTAAATTCTCTAAGTATCTATCATGGGTATACTCTATGTATGTTTCTAATGTTGAATTATGATTCATGGTCATATTTTATAACGTTTTCAATTATAAATTATGTTTCCATGTTTTACTAATTATGATGCCCATCCATGGAAGTTCTTGAAAAGTTGAGATTATGATATATGTATCCAAGCATGATGAGATGTATATGATGACAGTATGATTTCGAATTACCTATGTCCATGTTCATGTTTTTAAATAAATCAAGTCTATTTCAAGCATGTGTAAGTATTGAGCAAAGCCATATGATTAAGTATGTTTCATGATTTCATGTTATTAGCTTACCACATGGATTTTGGAGTCTAGACTCCCACTCTTTTTAGCTTGTGGTATGGTTTGAGCCCTAGGCTTCTCATGTTATGATTTCAGACTATTCATGTTTATTATGATTTAGCTTCATCACTAGACGATGGTCAGCTTTGTTGAAAAATGATGGAGAGCATATGCATGTTTTTGGGAGTAGTGTCTAACACCGAGTAGGCTAAGGGTCAATCAACACTATGCCTCAGAACTACATGCCAACGTAGCTATGTTCAGATTATTTGGGACCTCCCTTGTGAGCTTCCCTGCCCCTAGGGGCCTTTAGCTTAATATCGATATCATGGTAGCATCCTTAGCTCTGGCAAGGCTTTGGACAGCTTTTCCCACTTGAGTGTAATAGTCAGGACCACGTAAGCTCTATCATGGTCTCCTATTGTTCCTCATGATTTCAGTTGTGCATGTTCATCAGTCATGATATTATGTTTTCAGCAGGTTTGACCCAATATTCAGTTTTACCTATGAATATCAGTTTTCAGCTTTGGGTCATTCGATTCAGCTATGTCAGACAGTTATGCTTAAGTCATGTTTTCAGATAATAGCATGCAATCCCTATTCTCAGACTCTTATGATGAAATATTTTATGTAATGTATGAACTCTGATTTACTTACTTAGTGGTTCTACTTATCTTGCATACTCAGTACATTCTACGTACTGACCGCATACTCTATGCTGTATCGTTTCATGATACAGGCTCAGTCCCAATGCTAGCCAAATCTTCAGTGTTAGCATCTCCCAATCAGAGTTGGTGAGTCCTCATCTTTCGAGGGTCCTTCCTATCAGTTATATTCAGTATTTTTAGTTTCAAACTTTAATGAGTTAGTTGGGATCTTATCCCATCAACTTGTTAGTAGTAGAGGCTTACCGGACATAGTAGTTATTCAGCTTTAGACTTGTATTATGTAATCAAATGTTCAGATGTTATGAGATTTTTAGACTTTCACTATGTTATATATTAGATTTCTACATTTAAAATGTTGATCTTGGATGTTATGTTCATGCCAGGGGTTGACATGGAGCCTTTCGGGATTCTTTGTCCCATGTCTCAATCCGGGCCAATGTTCGGGTCGTGACACATATTTTACTTATTATCCATATTAAGTACATTCAAAGTGCTAAACGCATACTTTTATTTTATGTATTTTCATCTCAGGATATAGGTTCGAGTTTCTAGACTCATCCCCATTTCTAGGCATGCCCTCGTCCCTGATTCAGCAGTTGATTGGTGAGTCCTCATCACCCGAGGATGACAGTTTTGGTTTATGTCTTGCCTTAGTCATTTCAGTTTCAGATTTTATTCATCTAGTTAGGGACCTGTCCCTTCAGCTCATTAGAGGCAGAAGCTTTTCATACTATCATGTTTAGATATTCAACGGATTGACTATGTGGTCTTAGTTTTGCATTTTATGATATCTCTGACTTATTGCGATTATATTATATCTCCTGATTTATTCCGCCTACATTGTATGCTTATATTTATGATATGCATGTACCATGAGTTATCTTAGAGTCATTCATGGTTGTAGGTCACATGTAGCATCTGTGGTCCATGCTCGAATCGTGACACTAGACCACCTAGATGCTTGACAGATTAAACCTTCACAAAGATTAACCTCTCAAGACTCTTTCCTACCCATTCCTTATGAGTTTCAGATTACCAAAACTTTGAAATCCCAAAAATTCCTTACTTAACATAAATCTAATAAAAATGAAAAGATCTGAGAGGCAGTGACTCAGGAGAAAAAAAAGGACAATAAAGAAGATGGAAGCTCAGGATTATATGGGATGGATATAGATGATAATTTAGGAGTACATCAATGAGAGATGTGTGTGGAAAAAATCAAAATGGAATGGTAGGGAACTTGCAAAAAGAAATTAAATCTTGAATGATTATAATGAGATGAAAAGGAATTAAAAGATTGATAAAGAACATGGATCTACAATTATAAATCTTATAATAGATGTGAATGGATGAATCAAGAAGTGTGATGATAAAGACCTTACCGTTGGTGTTTGATTGAAAAGAATAAGATTGGGTCAAGGAGTAGAAGACTAATTATTAAGGAGGCAGGGAGAATTAAACGATGTAATTAAAATTCTCAACAAAATACTTGGGGATTATCTTAGAAAACCTTCCTTATTACCGAAAAGAACCTATTTTTGAGCAACCTTTTGAACACCAAAACAATAATAAATCTTACCATAGCAGCGTTGTAAGCTAATGCAATAATTTATTTGATTTAGATCCTATGAATTAGAAGGATGCATAAAAAATCTTTTCTTTAGGCTTTGATGAGTTCTTGGGTTGAAAACCAATATTGTCATATTTTCATAGAGGATTCAACTAAGAACTGGTGTTTTTTGTGATGTTAAAAGGGGAAAGTCTAGTGAAGTTATATTCCCAGATATGTTCTATTAGTAGATCAACCTAATGTATTCATGTGTGGTAGGATGTATTGTAAGAAAACAAGTTCTTATTTATAAAAGAACCTAGATCTATATAGAAGCACCGGATATATTGATGATAAAGAAGATACAATTTCCTAAGAAGAGTTGATAGAGTTGAAGAGAAAAGATTCATGCAGAAGATAGAAGAAGAAAGTTGTCAGTGCTCCATATACAGTGATTGAATATCATGATCCGAGCTTAGACCCCGGACGTGAGACGAAACTCAAAACCACAAATAGCTCCAAGCTAACCCATGGCATAGAATATTACTAACATATTGGAATTTAAATAGCAAACTAAGCAGAAGCAAAAAACATCATTCATTATAGAAAGTATAAATACTCCAAAACTCTGGATAACTGTAAACAGTAGAATACTATAACTATGTCTAAAAGCCTCTACCAAAGATGAGATGTTGGGATAAGTCCCTAGCCAACTCCAAAGTATGATAAAATGAAACAGTCGATAACATAAAAAGAACTACTTCGGTCATCGGACGATAAGGACTCACTAAAAGAGTACTGACGCGCTGAGTCTGAAGGAGAGCTAACCACGCTACTGAGCTTGAGAGCCTGAGCCTATATCATAAAACAATATAGCATAGAAAGTATGCATCAATACTTCAAATGTACTGAGTATGAGATTCATGCAGTTTATAATAGGATCATGCTATAAAGAACTTGTCACGACCCAAACGTAGACCTAGATCGCGACATGGAACAAGGAGCCCCAAGAGAATCCAAGTCGACCCATGGCATGAACATGTATCTAACTCAATCAAGTAAAGAAGAATCCTTAGCATAACAACATAGCGGAAACATGAACATGAATACATAGAAATCGATATGTACTTCATACATAACAACTGAATACTACACATAGTCTGAAAGCCTCTAACATATCTGATGGGTTGATGGGACAATACCCCTTACTAACCCGACAAGTCTAGAAAACTGAACATGAAAAGATAACTAATATCAAACTGGTCCTCAGAGAATGAGGACTTACCTAAGAGCTGGATGCTAATCTCTGTGACGAGCTAATGACGGTGTTGGGTCATGGCCATGTAGATAATTCGAAACATGATTTTAATAGGCATTTTAATTTTTAAGAGCTTCAAACATTATTTTAATAGAAAACAACGTAAAACTTGCCCATAATCCATAATTCAATAATAATGACTCATTTAGATCATGCCCATATAGACAATTTGAAATTTCATGCATCGGGTTAAAACCCCATAGAATCAATATCAGAAATTCATGATTTAGAGAGTGTTTGGGCATGGGTGGAACGGATTCACCCATTCATAAACCTACATACCTGATTAAAGTTGATTCTTACACTTCCTTGAGAGCCCAATGAAGGATTGAAGGAAAACTTGAAGAAATCTTACTTGATCACCTCATAAACCCCTTCAATATGCATGCATGGATATGAATAAGGCTAGGATAGGTTTTACCCTCTTAAAACACTGCATTTCGAGCCTTAAACAACGTAGTTTAGGACCCTAGGACTTAGGAATGCCGAAAATGCCCTTAATGAATTTCCTGAAATTTTTGCACTGGCGGTGACACACGACCGTCTTAATGGGTCGTGCTTGGATAAAACGACTCGTGGTATCCATTCGTTGCATCCACTGACTGACTTCATATTCTCAAATTCGATCCCATGAGTCGACAGGATGCTCATTGCTTCAGACGATGGTCCATTATGTTGTCCGTTGTTTCCCCTTTGACGACCTGCACCAAGCCTTCCCACGAACCACACCACGACTCGTTCCTCCTTCCAATGAGTCGTGGTCTCCTTCCATTACCTCGATTGGAGTATTTGAATACTCCTTCCCACGGTTTCTCACCACGATCCATTATAGCTCACGACGGATCGTCCTATGACCCATTACTTCCTCTCAGGCTAAGGACCAGTCTCCCCATGACTTCGAACAATGACTCATGGTATCGAACAATGGGTCATTACATGACCCGTTACTTCCAACTTCCACCTGGCCAGACCATACCACGGACGCTTCCCACGGGTCATTGGTTGGACCAACGATCTGTTATGTGACCCGTTCTATGGAAAATTTTCCAGATTTTTCCAACTTCCATTTTAAAATCCCGGGTCTAGTCTTAGGCAATTTCAGGATATTACAATATCTCCCCCTTGAGAACATTCATCCTCGAATGTGGGAAAACATACAGAAAACAGAGAAATACAATCACCATACTCAAATACTGATCATTTAAGACGAAAACTGACGGAATGACTATCTCTGATTCAAACTACATGGTTGAACTGAATTCACAAATCATACATACATCCATATACATAAAAGAAACTTGGGCACATGATCTGAACATGAAAACTAAATAGAGTTTTACAGCAAAAACTGATACCTCAAGCTGGAACTGAGCCAGTAGAGAATAAATGTGGGTATCTAGCCATCATGTCTGCTTCGGCTTCCCACATAGCTCCTTCAACATGTTGATTCCTCCATAACACTTTTACAGAAGCTACTTCCTTGTTCCTTAGTCTTCGAACCTGACGATCCAATATTTCCACCGGAACCTCTTTATAACCAAGGCTGTCTTTCACACCAACACTGTCCACCGGGACAACTAGAGCGGGATCACCCAAACACTTTTTTAAGAGTGATACATGTAAAACAAGATGCATGAAAGCTAATTCTGAGGGCAACTCCAATTTGTATGCCACCTTGCCAACCCGTTTCACAATCCGGTAGGGACCAAAACAACGAGGGCTGAGTTTTCCTTTCTTTCCAAACCTCATCACCCCCTTTATGGGAGACACCTTCAGAAATACCCAATCATCCACTTAGAACTCCAATTCTCTCCTTCTCACATCGGTATAGGACTTTTGGCGACTTTGAGCTGTTTTCAGCCTATCCCGTATGAGCTGAACCTTCTCCATAGCCTCATGGACTGAATCTGGTCCAATCATTGTTGTTATTGTATGAAAACTTGATAAGAGGAAAATGATTATCCCAACTACCCTTGAAGTCAATTACGCATGCTATCCACATGTCCTCGAGAGTCCGAATTTTCCACTCCTCTTGACCATCCGTTTGCGGGTGAAATATTGTGCTGAGCTTAACCTAAGTACGTAGCCCCTTTTGAAACGACCTCCAAAATTGAGAGGTAAATTGGGTACCTCTGTCTGATATGATGGACAAGGGCACTCCATGCAACCGAACTAGCTCTCGGATGTATAGTTTGGCATAATCCTCCGCCGAATCTGTGGTTTTGACTGATTGAAAATGAGCAGCTTTAGTCAACCTGTCTACAACAACCCAAATGAAGTCATATTACTGTCGAGTGCGAGGAAACCCTGTGATGAAGTCCATGTTGATTTCTTCCCACCTCCAAGTAGGAATACTAATATCCTGAAGCACACATCCTGGTCTCTAATGCTCAACCTTTACTTGCTGACAGTTTGGGCACTTAGCTACAAACTCCGCGATGTCCTTCTTCATGCTATTCCACCAATATACTTCCTGTTAGTCACGATACATGTTGGTGGAACCTGGATGGATGGAATACCTAGATCCGTGAGCCTCGTGAAACATCCGGCTCCTCAAATCATCAACATCTGGAACACAAAAGTGACCCTAGTATCGAAGCACACCATCTCCCCCTTTGGAGAAGACCTCTACCTTCTAATTTTGAACAGCTTCCATTAACTTTACCAAAATAGGGTCTTCGACTTGTCTAGCTTTCACATCCGTCAGCAAGGACGATTCTGATTCATTTTGAATAATAACACCGCTATCGGTTGAGTCAACCAACCGAACTCCCGACCTTGCGAGTCGATGCGCATCCTTCACCAGCTCCTTCTTCCCCTCACCCACATGGGACACACTCTCCGTAGAGCGTCTACTAAGTGCATTCGTTACTACATTAGCCTTGCCCGGATGGTACAGCACACTCATATCGTAGTCCTTGAGTAGTTCCAACCACCTCCTTTGCCGAAGATTGAGGTCCTTCTAGGTAAACACATATTGTAAACTCTTATAGTCCGTAAACACATCCATGTGGACCCCGTACAAATAATGTCTCCATATCTTCAATGCGAATACTACCGTGGCCAATTCAAGATCATGGGTTGGGTAATTCTTCTCACAAACTTTCAGCTGTCTGGAGGCATATGCTATAACTTTTCCATGCTGCATCAATACACACAAAGTCCAATCTGTGAAGCATCACAATACCATGAACCTATCGGTACCCTCTGGTAGGGTTAACACCGGTGCTGAAGTAAGTTGAGTTTTCAACTCTTGAAAGTTCCTCTCACAAGCCTCCGACCATTGGAATTTCACCTTCTTTTGGGTCAATTTGGTCAATGGTGTTGCAATAGATGAAAATTGCTTAACAAATCTTCGTTAGTATCCCGCTAAGCCCCAGAAACTCCTGATATTCGAATGATTCACCGATCTAGGCCAATCCTTCACCGCTTTTATTTTCTGAGAGTCCACTTGTATGCCCTCACTTGATACCACATGGCCCAAAAACTCCAATGAGTTCAACCAAAACTCGCACTTGCTGAATTTAGCATATAATTAGCGATCCTTCAGAGTCTATAACACTATTCTCAAATGAGCGACATGCTCCTCCTCACTACGAGAGTATATCAGGATGTCATCAATAAACACAATCACGAACATATCCAAATATGGCTTGAACACCCTGTTTATCAAGTCCATAAAAGCTATAGGAGCATTCGTTATTCCAAAAGACATAACTACAAACTCATAATGACCATACCGTGTCCTGAAGGCTGTCTTCGGGATGTCGCTCTCCCGAACTCTAAGATGATGGTACCAGGATCTGAGATCTATCTTCGAAAAACATTTGGAACCCTGAAGCTGATCAAATAAGTCATCAATCCTGGGTAGAGGATACCTGTTCTTGATGGTAACCTTATTCAATTACTGATAGTCAATGCACATCCGAAGGGAACCATCCTTCTTCCGGACAAATAGAACTGGTGCACCCCATGGAGACTTGCTTGGTCTGATGAAACCCTTATTCAAGAGATCCTTCAACTGCTCCTTCAACTCTTTTAGCTCAATTGGAGCCATTCTATAGGGAGGAATAGATATAGGCTCTTTGCCGGGAAGAAGGTCTATATCGAAATCAATTTTCCTCTCGGGAGGAGAGGGAATACTTTTGGATACTCACATGCTACCGGGACTAACTTGATAGTCAGGGTCTCAGACTCAACATCCTTAACCCTAACTATATGGTACACATAAACTTTGGAAATCATCTTCCTGGCCTTAAGATAGGAAATAAAGCGACCTACTGGCACGGCCGAACTACCCTTCCACTCCAAGACTTACTCACCCGAAAAGCGGAACTCCACCGCACGGGTTCTACAATTAACAGAAGCATAACATGCATACAACCAATCCATGATGAGAATAATATCAAAGTCAGTCATGGCTAACTCTACAAGGTCTGCGGAGGTGACTTTATGCAATAATGTGATCGGGCAACTTCTATACACCCGCCTAGCTACAACTGAATCACCAACGGGAGTAGATACTGTAAATGGTTTTGATAGAATTTCAGGACTAACTCCAAAGCTACTAGTAATATAAGGTGTCACAAAAGACTAGGTAGCCCCTGGATCTAACAAAGCATAAGCCTCAAGGTGAAACACTTGTAACATACCAGTAACTACATCGGGTGAAGTCTCCTGCTCCTGACACGAGGCAAGGGCATAGAATCTGTTTTGGCGTTGTCTACCACCCCCACTAGTGGATGCCCCCAGTGGAGCTGAACGTGCTGGAGGTATTGCTGACCTGGTAGTTTGTGCGAGACCTCTATCATCATCCTGTCTAGCAAATGGACACACTCGGTGCATGTGGCCAGATCTACCACACCCATAACAAATATCTGAGCCGAGCAAGCACTCCCCGACGTGACTCTTGACGCACTTCCCGCAGGCTGGAAAGGTGCGCTCTACCTGCATGCCCCTCTGATCCCTCGAACCTGAGGCCGTGCTCCTCTGATCACCCTTGGTTTTGGATGGAACACTAGCTGATGATGATGCTAGATCTAGTGACCTCTACTGAATTTGAGAGCGATGGTGACCACCGCCAAATCTCTGCTGAGTAAACCCATAGCTATCTGTCCAGGCCCTTTTGGCCTCTCTCTCCCTCACATGTGTTTCCTCCATCTGCTGGGAATTCAAGTCTATCTGAGGGAAATCCATATCCTGGTGGAGCATAGTGGTCTTGTAATCTTTTTCCAAGTAGCTCACCACCCCATGAACAGACCTACTCACTCGCGCCCTCTGATCAACCACTAACTCTGGGGCGTACTTTAATAAGTGAGTGAACTCAAGAGCATACTTTTGTACCTTCATCCTCCCCTTTCTTTAGAATCATGAACTCGGTTTCCTTCAACTCCCTCATCTCACGAGGGAAGAACTAATCTAGGAACGCAACATGGAACTCCTCCCAAGTTACAGGGCCCGCTCCGGCAGCCCTACTATCTTTCCATTGTCAAAACCAGATGTGTGAGACCCTTTTCAACTGATATGAGGCCAACTCAGCACACTCACCCCATTACTTGGGTGATCTTCACAATCTCATCAACGAACTCATGCGGGTCCTCAGCTACTTTTTACCCGAGGAACTCTGGCGGGTTCATTCTCAAGAAATCTCTTACTCGAGTTGTCGCCGCATTTCCATTTTGCGAAACATGCACAACTTCCTGCTGATTGACCTGAGCGGTCAAGGCCTACGCGAGCATCTGAATAGCTGCCCGAAACTCAGCACGGGCAACCGGCTCCGATACATGGTGCTACTGGACTGGTAGGGCCTGCTGGTGACCATTTCCGTTGCCATCCTCGTAGCTGTCTCTATTCCTATTCCTTCTACTGTTCACTCTGTGGGGAGCCATTATTCTGCAATCGTGAATAGCATGAGTTAGAAGGATAGGGAGACATTTCATCGCATGACATAGATCATGAAAGATGAGAACATTTCCTAAATGTCTCGTAGCCTCTTCGTCATAAGTGTGGCGCGATTCACACCCATGAAAAGACTCTACTTAACGCAGATTTCAGACACCCTAGGACACTTCAAACCTATGGATCTAATTCCAAGTTTGTCTCCCCACAACTTTGAACGATGACTCGCGGTAGCGAACAATGGGTTGTTACATGACCCATTACTTCCAACACCCACCCGGCCAGACCTCACCGCAGACGCTTCCCATGGGTCGTTGGTTGGACCAACGATCCGTTATGTGACCTGTTCTGTGGAAAATTTCCCAGATTCTCCCAACTTCCATTTTTAAATCTCGAGTCTAGTCTTAGGAACTTTTGGGGTATTACGAAACATCATAAATAACATACTGAAAATAATATGAAATGACCTTGTTTGAAAGTAGACATGCTATGGATAATCTGAAATTTGAGAACACTGAGAACCTGGTAAAAACTGATATAAGCGTCAAATGCATACTTTAAATTAGTGACTAAACTGTATTGTGGGAGCACATGTTAACCGACATATAACCATGTGAGCTAGACGTGGAGTTCAATGTTTACTCCTCATCTATAGGGCCCACATACCTTGCCAGGGTATGGTGACTGGTCTGTGTGATCACTGAAAGAGACCTACTCGGGCTAAAATCTATGGTGGCATGTAGTTCAAAGAACCTGGGTGCACTGAACCCCCACCCACTCGATGCTAAATACTACTCCATACTAAAATCCTAAGTATGACTAACTAAACTGATTAGCTCGAACTAGGGTCTTAAGCCTAAGTTAGAAATACTTATCTGGAAGTTTTCTGAGAGCCTAAAAGTCCTGATGACTGAAAATACTGAAATTCCAGGGATACTAAAATCAGTGATATTACTGTGTATACTGAATATACTAATAGTACTTGCAAAGCATATTTACATAAATCATGAGGAAATAATACATACTATGAAAGATCATGTTATTTTCAAGACATTACTAGTTCATAAAATGAAGCCTCAAAATCATGCAAGAATCATGAATCTGGATAGATATGTTACAAGTTGATCTTAACATCACAGTTACAACATAGTACTAGTCATGGACGCACTAAAAGATTAAGGAGATAGGGAATTTCAATAACTAAGAGGAAAACCCTAAGCCATGATTTCTAGAAAACTCAAAAAGAACTATAGTTCACTAAATAATTTGGGGCACAAGGGTGAAAGGAATACCCTTGCTAAATCCCCACATACCTGTAGAAGAACCCTTGAGAAAAGCACCTGAAACTTTGAGGGAGAAAAGAAGCCCTAGTTCTTGGTAAAGACCATCTGAGTTCTTACTTTGATACTCTACGTGTCTAGGAAACAATGGAGAGTGGGAGTCGACTAGTCCTCTAAATCCCCCTCCAAATAAAACCCAAAATTTCATAGCTTAGGATATAAAATAATGGGAAGTAACAAAATTCACCTGAGTAAAGGTCTAAAAAACTGTCCATACCGACTGAACGGGTCACATAACAAGTCATTGGTAGTGACCATGACTCGTTGGGACCAGTCATTGGTCCTGGGTCTTGAGAATCTTGTTTTATAGAATTGACCAATGGACGGGAAAAATAACTTGTTATACGGAATAATGGGTCATTGGTTCCACTCGTTGTCACTAGGGGAAGTTTGAACAGGTTCTGGATCTCCTCCAATGGACAGACAAAATGACCCGTTATTTGAAACAAAGGGTCATTGTTTTCACCCATTGTCACTGTAGTGACATAGAATTTTTTGGGTTTCATTCAACGGCCTCATAAGACGAGTTGTTACATCTCCCAATGACTCGTCATCTGGCTCATTGTTTAGAAGAAGGACTTGACAGGATTCTGGACTGGGTTACAACAGGTAATAGGACGACCTGTTACTTCATACAACGAGTTGTTCTATGTCTCCTTGGTACCTGAGAGAAAATTTACATAGATGACAACGACTCTCCTGATGGGTCATTGGTCCCTAAAATGACCCATTGGTTGACTTATTTTGAGGCAAATATTTTCTGGTTCCTTTCTGGTTTTTCATTTCATGTCTAGGGATTGGTCTAAGGAACTTTTGGGGTGTTACAACATCTCCCCCTTGGGAACATTCGTCCTCGAATGAAGGCTATGTAAGCTGAAAGACTGGGGAAACAACTGCAATCCCGAACTGAAAGCTATGAACTGAATACTGAAGGAGTGACTAACTCCAAACTGAGATAGATATACTAACTAAATTCATGCAACTAGGGTGCACACTAAAAAATGAATTGAGCTAATGAGTATGGGACTGAATAGAGTACTGAGGAGGAATTTAGTACCTGATGCTGAAGCTGAGCTGGAAGGGAATAAGTGAGGGTATCTAGCCATCAAATCTACTTATGCTTCCCATGTAGCTCCCTCAACTAGCTGGTTCCTCCATAAATTTTTTACTGAAGCGACCTCCTTATTCCTCAACTTACGAACCTAACAGTCTAGAATCTGAACCAGAACTTCTTCGTAAGAGAGATGATCCTTTACACTAAGACTCTCTAAAGGCATAATCGAGGTTGGATCATCGATGCATTTCTTCAACCTAGACACATGGATGACTGGATGCACCAATGCTAACTCCACAGGTAATTCCAACTCATAAGCCACTGTAATACCTCGAAAGCCCTAAGATGAAACCCAAGGGTCTAAACGAATAAAATAGGATTTTCTACACTAGGTCATTGGATGAGTCGTCCAGTGACCTGTGAGGTGCACCACGAGTCATTAGGTGACTCATGGAGTGAAAGATGGACTTGGTTGGATTTTTTGTTTGGAGGTTGACCACGAGTGAGGCCACGAGTTGTCAAGCTGGACGTGGTCAAGAGTTGACTTTAAGGTTGAAGATTTGGGCAATGTTGATCATGACTTGGTCTCCACAAGTCTTGGTATCCCTCGTGGTAAACCTCAGAGGTATGATTTATGTGGGCCATGAGAAGCAGACCATGAGTCATGGTGTTGAGGACAAATCATACAGTCCCTCTTTGGGATTGGAAGTGTATTTTTCCATACGAATTTATTAAGGGCTTTTTCATAATTCCTAAGTTTCTAAGGCCTAGACTATGTCATTTTAAGCTCAGTTAAGATTGCTTTAAGAGGGTTTAGCTCATTCTAAATCACTCCTCTCCATGCATGCAAGAGTAGAAGGTTCCTGGGGGTTATCAAGACTAAAATCCATCAATTCTCCTTCAATTTCCTTTAGGCATTCAAGGAAGAGTGTAAGATCAACTTACCCAGGTATGTGAGGATATGAATGAGAGTACCTTTGACTCTCATGCTCTAAATTCCTCTCAATTACATGGATGTAAATTCTAGATTCAAGTTTCATGATCTTATGGGGTTTATCCCAATCCTTGTGAAATTCTCTATGATCTATCTATTGGTCCATTCCCTTTATGTATCAAATCATGTTTAATGATCTATGGGCAGATTTTATAACTAGTTTTATTATTAAATTATAGTTTCAAATTTTAATTAAACTATGCCCAATTTTGTATTCTTCATGAAAAGTCAAGTTATGATTTCATTATGATCTTGATCTTCTTAAGCCCTAAATTATGATTATGATTTATGAAATGATTTCTCTCAAGTACTCATCATAGATTTATGAATATCAATTATATACATGTTTTACAAGTATGCATGGATTTGATGAATTATGAATTTGTGACTCTTGGCCAACTCATGGGCCCTTACTCATGATCAATCATGTATTTCAAGTGGAATCCATCAGGTTATTATTTATTTGGCCATGAATTTCATAAATGATTTTTTTATTATTATACGAGCCCTCATGTGCATGTTCTTGGGAGCAGTGTCTAGCACCTACTAGACCCGGCGTAATCCTGTGGTCTCAGAACTATGTGCTTTCATAGGTATATACAATTATTATTGGATCCCTATGATATCAACCATACTGCACATCCCTTGCATGGCAAGCCTGATGCTAAAGTTGAGCTAGAAGTGAATAGGTGAAGGTATCTAACAATCATATTTACTTCTGCTCCCCATGTAGCTCCCTCAACTAGTTGGTTCCTCCATTAAACTTTTACTGAAGCAACCTTCTTATTCCTCAGCTAACGAACCTGACGGTCTAGAATCTGAATTGGAACTTCTTCATAAGAGATACTATCCTTTAAAGTGACACTCTAATGGCACAATCAAGGTCGGATCACCGATGCATTTCTTCAACAGAGACACATGGAAGACTGGATGCACCAATGCTAATTCCGCAGGCAATTCCAACTCATAAGCCACATTGCCAATGCGTCTCGGGATTCTGTAAGGACCAACATATCTAGGACTAAGCTTTCCTTTCTTCCCGAACCTCAACACCCCTTTCATTGGTGAAATTTTAAGATATACCCAATCATCCACAGCAGATTCCATCTCCCTCCTCCTTACATCTGCATACGATCTCTATCAGCTTTGAGCTATTTTTAGCCGTTCCCTAATAAGTTGAACGTTCTGCATGGCCTCATGTACTAAATCAGGTCCTATTAAGATAGCTTCACCATTCTTAGACCACCCAATAGGAAATCTACACCTCCTACCATATAATGCCTCGAATGAGGCTATCTGAATACTGGAGTGGTAGTTGTTGTTGTATGCAAACTCAATGATAGGTAGGTGATCATCCTAACTTCCCTTGAAATCAATCATACAAGCCCTTGACATATCCTCCAAAGTTTGAATAGTCAGCCCAACCTGTCCATCTGTCTATGGGTGAAAAGTTGTGTTGAGCTTGACCTCGGTACTAAGACCCTTCTGAAATGACTTCCAGAAGTATGAGGTGAACTGAGTACACCTTCTGAAATGATAGACAAGGGGACTCCATGCAGTCTTACTAACTCCCAGATGTATTGTCTAGCATAATCCTCTGTTGAATCTATGGTCTTAACTGGTAGGAAATATGTTGACTTCGTCATCCAGTCTACAACCACCCAAATTAAGTTATGTTGTTGGAGCGTTTGAGGTAGAACTGTAATAAAATCCATGTTCTATTCTTCCCACTTCCAAGTAGGAAGGCTAATATCATGGGTCATACCCCCAGGTCTTTAATGTTCAACCTTGACTTGTTGGCAATTTGGACACTTAGCCACAATTTCTGCAATTTCCTTCTTCATGCCATTCCACCAGTAGACTTTTCATAGATCACGGTACATCTTGGTGGCACCTAGGTGGATAGAGTGCCTGATATTATGAGATTCCGTTAGTATATGCTATCTCAAATCATCTATGTTGGGAACACACAACCTACCTTGGTAAAGGAGCACACCATCTCCCCCATTTGAGAATGCTTCCACCTCTTTCATTGGAACTGCTTCCTTCAACCTGAGTAGAATTGGGTCTTCATCTTTCTTTGACTTAACCTCCACCACCAGGGAGGATGTTGACCCACTCTGGACCATAACTCCACCTTCTTCCAAACCAACCAACTGGACCCCTAACCGAGCTAGTCTGTGAATATCCTTTTCCAACTCCATTCTACCCTTCTCTACATGAGCAACACTTCCCATAGATATCCTATTGAGGGCATCAGCCACTATATTTGGCCTTGTCCGGGTGATACAACACACTCATATCATAATCCTTTGATAATTCTAGCCATCTTGTCTAATGCAGATTCAGGTCCTTCTGACTGAAAACATACTGTAGGCTCTTGTGGTCAGTAAAAACATCCACATGAACCCCATAAAGGTAGCGCCTTCAAATCTTCAAGGAAAATACTACCGCTGCCAACTCAAGATCATAAGTTAGATAGTTTTTTTCATAAACCTTGAGTTGTCTATAAGAATAAGTTATGATTTTTCCATGCTACATCAGAACACAACCAAGGAAAACTCTGGAGGCATCATAATAGATCAAGAACCTATCTGAACCTTCTGGCAGAGTCAAAACTAGGGTTGTAGTGAGTGGAGTCTTCAACTCTTGAAAACTCTTCTCACATACATCAGACCACTAAAACATCACCTTCTTTTGAGTTAGTCTAGTTAAAAGGAGAGGCAATAGAGGAGAACCCTTCTATGAACCGTCTATAGTAACCAGCTAGGCCTAAAAAGCTCCTAATGTCTGATGGAGAAGTGGGTCTTAGCCAATCCTTTACTACCTCTATCTTTTGAGGATCCACCTGAATACCCTCACTTGAGACCACATGAACAAAGAATGCCACTAATTTTGGCTAGAATTCACACTTGCTAAATTTAGTGAACATATGGAAGTCTCTAAGAGTCTATAAAACTATTCTCAGATGGTCTGTATTCTCCTTCTCTGTTCTGGAGTAAACTAGAATATCGTCTATAAAGACAATAACGAACATGTTTAGGTATTGCGTGAATACCTTGTTCATCAGATCCATAAAAGTTGTAGAAGCATTGCTTATTCCAAAAGACATAACTAAAAATTCATAGTGACCATACCGAATTCTGAAGGCTAATTTTGGGATGTCACATTCTTGGACCTTGAGCTGATGGAATGCTAATCTGAGATCTACCTTGGAAAAACAACTAGCTCCCTAAAGTTGGTCGAACAAGTCATCAATCTTAGGTAGAGGATATCTGTTCTTGATTGTGATCTTGCTCAGCTAACGATAGTCGATGCACATTCTAAGTGTACTATCTTTCTTTCACACGATTAGGACTGGGGCACCCCAAGGAGAGATTCTGGGACTGATGAAGCCCTTATCTAGAAGCACTTTAAATTGTTCTTTTAACTTTTTAAGATAAGCTGGAGTCATTCTGTAAGGAGGAATTGAGATAGGCTGGGTATCTGGGAGAAGGTCTATGCCAAAGTGTATTTCCCGCTCGGGGGGGACTTGATGAGAAATCAGCAATTTGAATTTTGGTTTGTTTGATTGAACTCTACTCTATCACACTTATTTTATTGTTATTGAAGAAGGTGTGTGACCAGAAGCCCCAATTTAGGAGTATGGGATTATGGATATAACCGGATACTATGGGAGAATGATGAACTATATGGGTATCCGAAGGACAAAAGAAGATATTCTCCTCCACACCAACATTTCTTATATTAGGAATATATTCACTTGCAAGGTATGAAGGAGAATTTTGTTCACTCACCACATGCTGAAGAGCAAAATCTATATTATTATGATTAATATCCATGCTTTCAAGCTACTGGTTACCATGATTATTGGACATCACAATAGCAAGGTCAAGATGAACAATGCAGATAGGATGAATAATGCAATCAAATCCAAGATTGGAACTTAGAGCCCACCTTTGATTCAAAGGTCTCTAGTTTAGAAAATATGCTCAATTGGTTATTACAAAATCAAGAGGAAGAAGAGGCTACCCTAAAAAATATGACTAATACAGTGAGTGCTCATACAGAGTCATTCCAAACACTTGATCACAATATGAGTGGCATTATTAACCAAGATGAACAGTCAGCCATTGATTTTGATGATGCTTATGTGAGTGATGAAGAAGACTATCCCGCCTATTGTTCAGCAGTTATAAAATGGAGTAGTAAAATATTACACTTGGGCCTTGACTTGCATATGGAAGAGACTATTGAGAAGGAGGAAACAAGTCACGACCATGAAGTAGCACATGAGGGAGTTGTGGTTGATACTTCTACTAAATAGGAGGCTAAGGAGGAAGTGGTGGAGCCCTTTATACCTCTACCGAAACTCCTCTAATACTCCTCCTCCTTTCCCTCAAAGGTTGATGAAAAAACACGATGATGCAAAAATGACTAAGTACCTTTACATGCTAAGGCAAGTGTCATTGAGTATTCCATTCATTGAAGCTTTCAAAGAAATGCCATGATTTTCAAAATATCTTAAGGAGATAATGACAAAGAAAAGAGTGCACAAAGATGAGGTGATCACCGTCACTCATAAAGTCAGTGCCACTATTTTAGGCACGGTAGTGAAGAAGAAAGGTGATCTTGGAGCTTTGACTATCCCATGCATGATGGAACGTACAAACTTCACCAAAGCTTTGTGTCACAATAGGGAGAGCATCAATTTAATGCCCCTTTCTATCTTCGAAAGCACTAGACTGAGATTTCCATGACCTACTAGCATGAGTCTACAAATGGTAGATCGGTCAACCAAAAGACCAACAGGGATTATTAATGATGCATTGGTGCAGGTTGAAAGATTCATGCTTCCAACTAATTTTTTAATTCTCGAATGTGCTTCTGCTGAGGTCCCTATCATATTGGGGTGACCATTCCTTACTACTGGCAGGGCTATTGCCGATTCAAAATGAAATGAGAAAAAGTTTCAAGTGAATGATGATAAAGTCACATTTGGAGTTAGTAGAGATATGAAGTTTCCCAGGGAGCTCGCGTGCATATATGTGCTTGATGAGCTAGAAGATATGTAAGCAGCACAAGGTCCAAGTATAGAGTAAGGTAACTTGGATAAAGTCTTGGCCACTATTTTGGGGACTTATGATCCAACTGATTATGCTGAAGGATATGAAGAAGTCGTGAACTTGGTTGAAGGGCTTGGATATTATTCCCAAAAGCCAAGAAAGTTTTTACTTGACCTTGAAAATTGATTAACTCCTCCGGCTAAGCCATCCATTGAAGAGCCCCCAAAGTTAGAGATCAAGCCATTGTCAACCCATTTATGCTACAAATTCTTGATACCCGAGGAAATTTACTAGTTATCATATCCTCTTTCCTTATGGAGGAATAGGTGTAGAAAGTGCTCAACAAGCTCCAACAATACAGAAAATATATTGGATGGACCATTTCAGATATTCGAGGCATCCCTTCCGACATTTATGAGCATAAAATCATATTAGAGGAAGGCAGTTCTTCTAGCATAAAGCACCAAAGAAGGCTAAATCCATCTATGCAAGAGGTTGTAAAGAAAGAAATTATAAATTGGTTCGATGCCTGAGTAGTCTACCCCATTTCTAATAGTCAATGGGTTAGTCAGGGCCAATTCATACCCAAGGAGGAATAACGGTGGTAAAATGAAAGGAATGAATTGGTACCCACCAAGACTTTCACCGAGTGGATATTATGCATGGAGTATAAAAAAACTCTATGTTTTCATCTGCAAGGAACATTTTCCTGTGCCTTTTATTAAAAAATTATTAGATCATCTAGTAGGAAGAGCTTACTACTATTTTCTCGATGGTTATTCTGGCTAGAATCAAATTAATATAGCATTGAAGGACCAAGATAAAACCACTTTTATATGTCCTTATGGGACTTTCACATTCAGCAAGATGCCCTTGTGTTATGTAATTCTCCGACCACTTTTTAATGATACATGTTTTCCATATTCTCATAAATAATGGAGGACTTTCTTAAAGTCTTCATAGATGACTTTTCAGTTGTTGGTGAAACCTTCGATGAATGTCTTAACCATCTAGATCAAGTATTGAAATGGTGTGAAGAAACCAACCTAGTTCTTAATTGGGAGAAGTGTCATTTTATGGTCAAGGAAGGAATCGATCTTGGTCACAAGATTTTCAAAAAGGGGATTGAGGTTGATCAAGCCAAAGTGGATATCATTTCCAAACTTCCTCCACCTATCTCAATGAAGGGTGCGGAGTTTCTTGGGCCATGTAGGCTTCTATAGATGATTCATCAAAGATTTCTTAAAGCCCAACCCATGTGCAAACTCCTCAAAAATGATGCAAAGTTTGTTTTTGATGAAAAATGTCTTCAGGCATTTGAGGAGTTGAAGTGACAGTTGAGTTCTACTCCTATCATTACCGTTTGAGCTAATGCATGATGCTAGCGGATTGGCTATTGGAGTTGTATTAGGGTAGCAGCACAACAAAATTATTGCACCCAATTTATTATGCTAGAAAGATCTTAAATGCAGCATAGATGAACTATACAGCCACTGAGCAAGAGCTTCTTGCTATTGTCTATGCCTTTGAAAAATTCATGGCATACTTGTTGGGATTAAAAAGTGACAGTCTATATCGATCATGCAACTTTGAGGTACCTAATGAAAAAAAAAGATGCCAAGCCTCAGTTCATTCATTGGCATGTCGCCCCATTTTTCTCGCGAAAAGCGAAACTCGACATGTGACAACTCTTTTAGGATTATTTCAAAAGAAGAGTCGCCACCTAACGGATTTTGGTGCGTTAGGGCACCAGACTAAACTAATTACATAGAAAATTCTATTTTATTAATCTATGTCACCAGAAATTAGGTAAGGACTCAAGTTACCTCAAAAGGAAGATGTTAAGCAACTTTCGAGGTCCACAACTGTGATTCCCGACTGAATTCATTAATTATGTGGGAAATTATTAAGCGAGCAAATAAGGTTAATTTTAACTTCTTTTTTATGTAAAACAAGTTAGATAAATTATAAAGTGTTCAAACAGCATTGTAACTAAAATAAATAATATCAGATAAAGCGAGAAAGATATAATGCAAGGAATATAATTTATTCAAATAATGATTGACGAGCAGAGACAAATAACAAATAAACACAAAATTAGAAGAAACAAAAACAAAACAAATAAATGAAAATTTTAAGTATTAGACCAAACCTCAAAGAGGCGCCTACGTATCCCTAAAGGGAATCAGGACAAACGTAGTTCTATTTTTAGAGGGAGGGGGAGGATTATTTTAACCTAACGAAATCACCCCGTGCGACTAAAAAAATATTTCACAACCCGTTTGGATTGCTTATATTATTCAGCGGACACAGACTATCATTTCTCACTACCCACCTAATTAATTAATTTTAAATCCTAAAATACTCTAGGAAAGGAAAAACTAACGCCCTAAAATTTTCCTACCCGTCCCAATCCTAATGTCAAGAAGGCCATGGACTACTAATTTGGAGTTTTTGGATCTAAATCTTATTGAGGGCCGTTAAATGATAAACGACAAATAAGTAAATATAAACAACGAGCACATAAGGTTTCATGTTGCCTCTATGCAAATAAATCCTATGAATTCTAAACATGTGAATAAATCCTATAAACAGGATTTTTAAATATTCATGATTTCTAAATAGGTGATGACAGACCCTATGAACTTGATTTCTAATGCAAAATGTCAAACTCAAATAAGCAACACATAATTTAACTGTTTAGACAAGACTCATGATCAACACTTGATCTTATAGGCATGACAACTAAACACATATGAGCAAATCCATAACTTTTACTATATCATGACATATGCAATGATCCTATAAGAAAATTCTATAATATCAAATAATTTAGTGCGAATGACCTACAGACATGATCTTTTGTACTAATCGATGCATCATTAACACATCGGCGGATTCTTTAATGGGCATGAAAGATCATAAATTTATTCAGTGAGACATATAATCTAGTCAGGGGAAGAAACATAAATCTCATAGCATTATTATGCAATTTATCATTTCACAAAAATACCATATTGCGAATGAAGGGATCCTAACTTTGTTAATTTGAAAAAAAACCTGGTTCGTGATTTTTGGTAAAAAATATATGGTGTTATTCCTATAGGCATGATTTCTAGTGAAAATAGATAATTTCATCAAAACTATAGGAATAATTTCTAATAAAACAATAAGAAGACATACAATAGCATGAGTATCACGGTTATGAATTATGAATATTACTCAAAGATTGAGGCTTTTCATACAGACAAATCAAACAGACATATTTTAAACATGAATCACATCATATTCACGAACCAATAATCAAACTAAATAAATGAAAATTGCATAGTTGAATGGACTAACCAGTTGGAGAAATTAAGAAATAAGAAGGGTTGTAAGAATCGTCAGGTCTAAATAATAAACACGTGAGAAATTAAAGAACAATTTCAACTTGTCAAACAGTCTCCTTGAGTATTGAAGAAACAAGAATGATTATCTTGATTGAGATACTTGTATTGCTAGTACTCTAATATGCCCCAGAGTTAGTAGCTGATCAGAGGGTGGGGGTGAGCAGGTTCGTGCATGGAGTAGCGGGCTATTTGGACAACGATTGTAAGACCGCTAGGCTCCACCAGGATATGGACTTCCCTCGGATGGTTTTGTACGCCCGGCAGATGGAGGCAGCTTATTTGAGAGAGAAGGAGGCCAAGAGGGCCAGGACCGATCACCATATATTCTCTCAGTCGAGGTCAGGTGGTGGGTACCGACAACAGACCCACCAGAAATCATCAGCCCCGTCATCTTCGGCATTGAGTGTGCCATACAGGCCTAGACAGGATCAGCGAGGGTGAGCATTAGGCTGAAGGGGTCAAAGCAGCAGACTCACAGATTTTAGCATCCCACCTTATCGTAGATGTGGTCGGGGGCACACGGGCCAGTGCTTGGAAGGTTCGGGTGCTTGTTTCGGGTGTGGAAAGCCCGGACACATTCTTAGAGATTGCCCAGCAGCGAGATAGGATCAAATTGGGGGTCGAGGCCCAACTTCTAGTTCAGCCACCCCTCCCGCACGCTCAGCACATCAGGGGGCATCTACGAGCACAGCTGGCGGTTAGTGTCAGAACAGATTCTATGCCTTAGCATCCCGTCAGGAGTAGGAGGTATCCCCCGATGTGGTCACTGGTATGTTATGAGTTTTCCATATTGATGTTTATGTTTGTTAGATCCGGGTGACTACCTTATCTTTTGTGACACCTTATGTGGCCAGTAGCTTCGGAGTCAGTCCCCAAGTCTTATCAGAACCCTTCTCAGTTTCTACTCCAGTAGGTGACTCAGTTATAGCTAGATTGGTGTATAGAGGTTGCCCAGTCTCAATCCTTCAAAAGGTCACCTCAGCAAACTTGATAGAGTTAGCCATGACCGATTTTGATGTGATTCTAGGCATTGATTGGCTATTTGCATGATATGCTTCAGTTAATTGTAGAACCTAGGCAGTGGAGTTCAGATTTCCGGGTGAACCAGTTTTAGAATGGAAGGGTAGTTCAGTTGTACCTGTAAGTCATTTCATTTCCTACCTTAAGGCCAGAAAGATGATATCTAAGGGTTGTGTACACCATCTAGTTAGGGTTAAGGATGTTTAGTCTAAGACCCCGACTATCTAGTCAGTTTCAATAATACGTGAGTATCCAGAGGTCTTTCCAGATGATTTACCGGGAATCCCTACCGAGTGGGAGATCGATTTTGGTATTGACCTTCTTTCCAACACGCAGCCTATATCTATTCCTCCCTACATAATGGCTCCAGCTGAGCTAAAATACTTGAAAGAGAATTTGAAGGACTTGTTAGATAAAGGTTTCATTAGATCGAGCAAGTCCCCATGGGGTGCACCAGTTCTCTTTGTCCGAAAGAAAGATGGTTCTCTTCGCATGTGTATTGATTATCGGCAATTAAACAAAGTCACCGTCAAGAACAGGTATCCTCTACCTAGTATTGATGATTTATTTGACCAGCTTCAGGGTGTCAAGTGCTTCTCGATGATAGATATCATATACGGGAACCATCAATTTAATTTAGGAGAGTGACATCCCGAAGACAGCCTTCAGGATGTGGTATAGTCATTATGAGTTTGTAGTTATGTCTTTTGGACTAACAAATGCTCCTGAAGCTTTTATGGACTTGATGAATAGGGTGTTCAAGCCATACCTGGACATGTTCATAATTGTGTTTATTAATGACATCTTGATATACTCTCGGAGCGAGGAGGAGCATGCCGCTCATTTGAGAGTAGTTCTTCAAACTCTCAAGGATCATCAGTTATATGCTAAATTCAGCAAGTGCAAGTTTTGGTTAAACTCCGTAGCATTTTTGGGCTATGTGGTATCAAGTTAGGGTATAAAGGTGGATTCTCATAAAATCTAGGTGGTGAAAAATTGGCCTAGGACAGTGAATCCCTCAGACATTCGGAGTTTCTTAGGTTTAGCCGGCTATTATCAAAGATTTGTTGAGGGTTTCTCATCTATTGCAGCACTTTTTATCAAATCGACTCAGAAGAAGGTGAAGTTCCAATGGTCGGAGGCTTGTGAGAAAAGCTTTCAAGAGTTGAAGACTCAACTTACTTCAGCATCGGTGCTAACTTTACCGGAGGGTACCTATGGGTTCGTGGTGTATTGTGAAGCATCAAGGATCGTACTTGGGTGTGTGTTGATGCAGCATGGGAAGGTTATAGCATACGCCACTAGACAGTTGAAAGTTTATGAGAAGAACTATCCAACCCCTGATCTTGAATTGGCCACGTGGTATTCGCCTTGAATATATGGTGACATTATTTGTATAGGGTCCACGTGTATATATTTACAGACCATAAGAGCTTACAATATGTGTTCACGCAGAAAGATCTCAATCTTCAGCAAAGGATGTGGTTGGAGATACTCAAGGACTACGATATGAGTGTCCTTTACCATCCGGTTAAGGCTAATGTGGTAGCGGACGCACTTAGTAAACTCTCTATGGAGAGTGTGTCCCATTTGGATGAGGAAAAGAAGGAGCTGGTGAAAGATGTACATCGACTCGCAAGGTTGGGAGTTAGGTTGTTCAACTCGACTGATAGCGATGTTGTTGTGCAGAACAGATCATAATCGTCCTTGGTGACTGATGTGAAAGCTAGACAAGATGAGGACCCGATTTTGGTAAAGTTGAAGGAAGTCGTTCAAAGTCAGAAGGTGGAGGTCTTCTCCCAAGGGGGAGATGGTGTGCTTCGATACCAGGGTCACCTATGTGTTTCGAGTGTCGATGATTTGTGGAGCCGGATGTTGCACGAGGCTAATGGATCCTGGTATTCTATCCATCCGGGTGTCACCAAGATGTACTATGACTTATGGGAAATCTATTGATGGAATGGCATGAAGAGGGATATTGCAGAATTCATAGCCAGGTGTCCGAACTATCAGCAAGTAAAGGTTGAGCATCAGAGACCGGGAGGTGTGCTTCAGGACATCAGCATTCCTTCTTGGAAGTGGGAAGAAATTAATATGGATTTCATCACAGGTTTACCTCATACTCGTCGACAATATGATTCTATTTGGGTTGTGGTAGACAGGCTGACCAAGGTTGCACATTTTCTACCAGTTAAAACCACAGATTCAGCAGAGGATTAAGCCAAACTATATATCCAGGAGTTGGTCTGATTGCATGGAGTTCCCTTATCCATCATTTCAATTTGAGGTACTCAATTTACCTCTAAATTTTGGAGGTCATTTCAAAAAGGACTTGGTACATAGGTTAAACTCAACACAGCATTTCACCTGCAAATGGATGGTCAAGCGGAGCGGACAATCAAGACCCTCGAGGACATGTTGAGGGCATGAGTGATTGACTTCAAAGGTGGTTGGGATGATCACCTGACCTTGATCGAGTTTTCCTATAATAACATCTATCACTCTAGTATTCAGATGGTGCCGTTTGAGGCTCTCTATTGGCGGAGATGTAGGTCGCCCATCAGTTGGTTGGAGGTTGGTGGGGCGGCGATGATTGTGTTACACCCCGTAAGTTTCTAATGTTAGTCGGCCTATTTGTATGTTGGTTGAGAGTTTGAGAGTGTCATATGTACGAGGAAAGGGCCCAGGAAAGGCCGAACGAGTGCAAAGTCGGGATTTCACAGGAGGAGTCCGAACCAAGTTGCCAGAGGGGCAAAGTGGCACGGAGCAGCCCCCTCCGTGTTACCCAGAGTGGCACGGAGTAGAATCAGCGCGATGGGCAGAGTGCCACGTTGCCTTGTCTACTGCCTAAAGTATATAAAGGCCTCACACTTAGATGTTATGTTATTTCCATACAAATCACGGCCAGAACAGAGAGAAACCGAGGAAAACATTTAGAAATCATCCGATTACGCCGCTAAACGCCGTCCAAATCCAAATTAACTCCAGGTATTGAAGTATAAAGCTGTAGGGAGCATCGCTACGGAGTTATTTTCGCAAAATACGCCCGGAAAACCGTCGTCCCACCGAGCTTAAGTTGATGGAATTGTTCCAAACTAGGGTCAATACGATCACGTGCCTAAAGTAAGTATTTTTCCCTTCTAGATTCTTGAGAAATTACGAGTTATTGATCATCTTTCGATAAGCTGAAGTATACTCAGTATATATATAT
>JACEIK010001116.1:67951-103008 GCA_018107945.1 Datura stramonium
CATCGAATTTTAAAAGCGCAAGTATCATATGAACTTTAGCGATGTTTTACAAAATTCTTCACCTTTCTTTACTGTTTCAATATGTAAAATATTAGCTTAAGATTTTATGTACACATTATTTTCAAAAATTTATCGATTTAGAAACCTGTCTATCCTGCTTGACCCGTCCTCTGTTAGGTATATATCCGATATTATGAAACATTTTATTTTCCTTTTAAGTTCTTTTTGTAATAGTCATAATTAATACAATTGTACTATAATTTCATAAAATCTTTTTTTTTAGATGATTTAATCACATTTTGAGATAAAAAAAATAAAAATACAAAAAAAAAAAAATATTTGATACACTTATCCTAGATCATGAGAAGATTTCCCATTATATCCAATAATCTTTTTTTCAGTCGACGTTCGATGTTCATGTTATGATCTAATTAAATTTAAATTCACATATTATAAGATTTATTTTTAGGGTATCTCATTTCTAAGAGCTTGAATTCGAAGCTTCTAATTCAAAGCGAAAAAATCTCAACCATCCACTACAACTTATGTTGGTTTATTAGTGAGTCACATATGAAGTTTTTTTTTAAGTACAAANNNGCTTAGCTTTATTGTAGCCTTGTCGGCTTTCCAGGTTGCATATTTAAAATTGTCAAGGCATTATTGGCCCAGTATTTATCTTGGTTGGTTGTGGCAGGTGACTTGGTCAACTTTAGTGTTACATTTATAGATGCTATAAAGCCGGCTTCTCGATCGATCATGAATCGAGTTCCAATTGCGCCCTACCCCAGTTTTGGGGCATGACACGTATATTCATCCCCCAGGACCTTTCTCGCATACGTCTCACTCCAAAACTCTCTACGTACGTACGCACGAGTTCATTTATGATAGAAACTTATGGGGTGTAACAATTATCTCCCTTTGTTGGAAATTGTCGGTGCCGCACCATACTGCAAACGTCAGAATGGACTTAACTATTCTCTCTTTGGTATTTGTCAGCCAAGAGGGTTGACCATTTGTTAGGACCTATGCTAGCCACCGATATTGATCATGTCGCTCTCTCATTTGGTAGTTAAACTCAATAGTGCTTGCTGGTGCTCATAGAGCATCCTATTGATGGTAGTTGTTGAGATGTCTATCATTTCTCCACGGACTAGTATGTGGAGTTGCATGCCCATCTTTGTCAATTTCTGCCCCTTTTTGCATTAACCCTCCAAAGTATCTACGTAGTTTGTGTAGAATTCACAAACCATATTGGGGGTAATAATAGCCTGGTGATTCACTCATCCATCCTAATCCTTAGAATTTATACTTCCCCTCAATCTCTGGGTATTCGGGCAACTCTGAGTCTATGATCTTTACTTCCTTAGCAATGCTGCATTTGAGATGTCCTCTTGCATTTGAGACTATGACCTTCCTGGAAGTACTTCTTTGCCCCTTTTACTTGTCGGCGTAGACTTTCCCTGAATCCCGGTGTTTTGGCTTTTAGGACATTTCCCCTAATTGGCTCAAAGTCCCCTACCAAACTGCTTGTGGCTTCATTGCTACTTTCTTCCTCTAAATCAGAGTCAACATCACTTGAACTAGATCCGTTTGTTGAAGAATCAGCTCCTTCATCAGATTGGGGAGTAGCATCTTGTTGCTTGGCAATGGATCTAGTTTGGTAAACCGGCGATGGTTTCTTAGTCCCGATCTCCTGTACCTCCTCTTCGGATTCGGTGTTTTTATCTCTGAGATGGTGTGTTGTTTCAGTTCTAACATTCCTCCTTTGTGCACCACTTTTGGTAGGTTGGAACTTACGTTGCATGATTACTTGTGATATTTGCACTATTAGTGTCAAAATACAACTGGAAGAATATATAAGGATATATAGCTGCTTGACATTGGATGCTTGTGACGGAAGGTACGATGGGCTGTCACATTAATGACATTTCGTCACTTCCTCCATCACACTTAGATTTTGGCGGAAGCTTCAGATGTTCAGTAATTGGGATTGCAGTTCCTACCCTAGCCCTTCAGTATGCTTATCCCACATTTGAGGATGAATGATCCTAAGGGAGAGATATTGTAATACCCCAAAAGTCTCTAAGATTATACCCAAGGGTTGAATCAGAAGAATCAAGAAAATCTACACCAGGTCACACAACAATTTGTTCAGCAACTCGTTGTGTGACCTAACGGGGTCGTCAAGTGACCCATTAAGTGGTTCCCAGTGTGAAGAGCTTCCTTTTCTCAGGCAATGTCAATGGATGAGACGACGAGTCTTCGTGACTCGCAACAAATCGTGTATGACCCGTCAAGTGGGTTAAGGGAGATATTGCTATATTGGTAACATGTCGAGGGAACGAGTCATCATGTCCCTAATGACTCATCAAATTGGTCGTGGGGGTGAGAAGGTTGGGAAATTGGAAATTTCCAGTGGTGGTGACAAAGGGAGACAATGAGTCGTCATAGGACCTAATGACTTGTCATGTCCCTCATGGTGACTGGCAGTGTCACTTTTCTAGGCAAATCAATAAGGGAATTTTCATAATTCCTAAGCTTCTACGCACTAAACTACGTCATTTTAAGATATAAAAGAAGTGTATTAAGGGAGTTTAACCTATTCTAATTCATTCAACTCCCATGCATGCAAAGTTTAGAAGTTCCTTTTGAAGATCAATCTTGAACCGTATCAATTCTTCTCCAATTCTCTTGGGCTTCCAAAGTCAAGTTGAGATTCAGCTTACCTAGGTATGTAGAAATATGAAAGAGAGTTTTCTTTTACTCTCATGCCCAAATTTCTCCTCAAGTTCATAAATTAAAGTCTTAATTTGAGTTTATGATCTTATGGGGTTATAGCCCAGTTTCATGAAATTCTCTATGATTTGTTTATGGGTTAATTTCCTTCATGTCTCAAAGCATGTTTTAAGATTCATGGTTAGATTTTATACCTATTTTGATTATAAAATCATGATTTCAAGTTTTAGAAAGAAATTATGCCCATTTATGCAAGTTTCATGAAAAGTCAAGTTTATGATTCATGATTTCAAGTATGATGAGATATCTAGCATGAATGAATGTTAACAAATTACCCATGTATGAATCCCATGTATGAATCGATGATTTTGACTTATGAAGTTTATTTCAAGTATGTATGATTTTAAGATTTGGCAAGCCCACACATGTTAAGTATGTTTTTCATAATTTAGAGAAGGCTAATAAGATTAGCTTACATATGTTTTGGAATTAAGACTCCCATGTTCAAATTTCAGACTATGCATGTGTTTATGATTTTAGTCAGAAACAATGGGAGCACTGTGCATGTTTTTGGGAGTAGTGTCTTGCACTGAGTAGGCTTGGGGTTCCAAGGTTTTCTGTTCTCAGAACTACGTGTCAATGTAGTTATATTTATATTTGGGACCTATCAAGAGAGTTTTCCCCTGCCCCAATGGGCCTTCAACTTGATATCGATATCATGATAGCGTCCTTAGCCTTAGCAAGGTTTTGGACGGCTCTGCCCACTTGAGTGTGATAGTTGGGGCATCACGTAAGCTCTAACTTGATAGTTGTTACATCCCAAATTTTTTTTGGTAATTATTTGATGTTTGTATGCTATGTTAAGGGAAGTACGGGTTGTATATTGATTGTAGATGACAAGGGAAATGTGTACAAACTGAAAAACAAAGAGTATGTGAAGTTTATAAGTTAGGGTCAAATTTAAACAATCATATCTGCTACTATATAATAAACTAGAAGCTACACTACCTATCTAATTAAAGGTATTTGAGTCTAGTTTTCATAACATCAAACTGCTTGTCAATCGGAGTTTGAAGTAAAAAGTTATGGGCATTTTACTAAAGCCCCATTGGGCGCTATAAGCACCGCCTCCACCGCCCTACCCCTATTTATTTAAGTTGTTTGCTGCTCAAATCATATCATTCCTATCCAAATTTGAGCTGCCTGATTAGGGACACTTCTCTGTATTTTACATCCAAAAACCAAGATAAACCAAGGCAACCATCAACCAAAAATCAATCTAAGTGAAGAAGATCATTGCAAAGTTGAAGAGAGGCATCAATGAGTCTTATTGCTGCGTTTTTGAAGCATTTTATGATGTTTTTTATTCGTTTTTGGAGAAGTACTAAGCTGCATATATACTCCCTTTTTTTAATGGTTGGGATTCAAGGAGTAGGTAAGGATTCTATCATTTAAACTTACCAAAATCTTAGCTAAAGCTTCCTTAAAATTGGAAGCTAGGCTAGGTTGTTTTTTTCATGTGTCTTTAGCTGAAGTTTCTGCCATTCTTTGGGCAGTGAAGCTGTTGTGTTTGCAACCATTAGGCTTCCAAGATACTCCATCTTAGTAGGAGTGGAATACAAGAAAAGGCTAACCATTTCTAGCTATTAAACTTATAAGAATTTCCTTAGCTAAAGCTAGAAGTTGAAGTTGGTTTTAGGCTCATTTTTGGTGTGTTTTTAAGTGAAGCTTCTGCCCAGTTTTAGAGGTTGATACAACAGTGTTTTGCTGGGAATATCCTCCTTTATTCTGGGAATAATCACAAGAAAAATCTAGGTAAGTTCACCCCTTTCATTTTTCCCTTAAAGCCTGGGAAACAAGTTAAAACAAAGTAATGAAATGTTGTTTTGTATTGTTGTTATACTGTGTTGGGATGACATTTTGTCTAGAAAATTGGCTCAAACCGGGCTTGTTACATGAGTATAACTTCAAATTGAAGAATAATAAACATGGCTGTTTGAGGAAAGAAGTGATTAAGGAAAGCTCGTCGGAACAAGGTATGTAAGGCTCTCTTTGTCTCTTGATTTCAAGCATGAACTCGTGCCGCGGATGAATACAACATCCCCCTGTAATTAATTTATGTAGTAGCATATTATGGTTCTTCCTTTTTCTTAGAATTACTTGGTATTTTGTTATGTATTTTCTAAAGAGTTGGAAAACAATATGAGTGTGAAGTGGAAGAGGGAAATTGCCTTCGACAGGTCATAGTTGTAATTAAGTCTGAAGTCCCCTCAACGTGGGCACTATGAGCTGGTCCTTTATATTATGTTATGTAGTTGTTGTATCAAATGTTTTCACATCAAGGTTGCTAAGGAATTTGGTAAACATGGCAATACAACGACGTGCGAACACACCTAACATTTGAAATTGGTTTTAACTCAATATGCTAACGAGGGTGAAGAAATGGAATTTCCTTAAAATAGTTACCTACCCTATTATATGTATGTTTTAAGGTGCTTATTTCCCCATGAGAGGGTCCTCTGATGCTTCTCCCTTAATCGTTTTTGATCACTCAATGCTGTTTCTTAATTAACGAATACGTTAAACTTGGAAAATAGAACTCGAATGTGTAAACTATTGATATTTCTATAGAACCATCTTCATGGGCAGGTTATGCATAGTATCTTGATGTTAGCAGGTTATACAAAAACCATAATATATGTATACACTTATTCTTATGTTCAAGCAGCGCTAAGGCGACAAGGATTGCCAAGAGAAAGTCAGTTTATGTGCTATTAGAGCTCTGAGTTATCTAGACCTCCTGAGAATTGTTTAAGGCTTTAAGTAGACACGTTGCACGTTCTTTGAAAGTTGTATATGTGTAAGGAGGTTAACCAAAGTGTAAAAGTTGAGCCGCTAGTAGCAAAGAAAAAATAAGAGTAAATGTTAGACCTTTAAGGTAATATGAGTTATATGCTCTCGCTCTGTAGTTGATTTTAGACAAATCCTTGAGCGACGCTAAAATATGAGCAATATGATATTTAAGAGATAAGGTTGGCAATTAGGTAAAAAGCGTAAGTGTATAAGAATTAAGGGAATAATGAACACGAGAGAAAATTATATAGGGAATCATTTAATCCTTTGGAAAAGAATTTGAAATGGTGAAAAGTAAAGTTAAAGGTTGTTAACTTAGATGATAAGTGTTATGATTGTTAATGAATTAGGAAAATGATAGCAAGATTTACTATGTCTAAAGCATTTTAGCAAAAAAAGTTATAAATAAAGTTGTTTATGTTCAAGGGTGTTAAGCTAATGAAAGACCAGTAAAGTGTTAACTTATTAAGAAATATTAGAATCGAATATTTTGAGATAGTGACTCAAGTTAAGGAGAAGTTCTTCATCGTACTTTAAACAATTATCTTGATTATTTGTTCTAAGAGTTGGATTAACTTTTTTTCAAGTTTTAAAGGATTTTTTTATTGGAATGTTCTAAATCAAGGAGTACGCCGCTAAGCTTTCCTAAGCTCCTCATATATTGCAAAGTTTCACATGAGTTTTTCCTACGTTGTCTAAAGCACAACTATAAGTCTTTATTTATCTTAAGGCAGTCCCTAGATAGTTGCCTAGCAGCTTTTTATGTTAAAGAGCTCCAAGTTTGAGAAATGCAATTTATGTATTCCTGTTAAGTTACCTCGAGATGTGATATAATGTGCAACGAATGAGGTATGCTCATAAATCTTGATATGGAAGTATGAAAGTCAAACGAGTAAAAGCATGAAATGAATGTTAAGATTGTTAATAGAAACTGTTATGTTAAGCTATTCCTCTCTGCTCCTCATGTTAGTATTGCTAGGAGATGTCTAAAATCATGAACATGTGTCTACACTATCTTTATGATATTCCAATTTCAGGAACTTCCTAGAATTCATTCACAAAACTCTATGTATGTATTTCTAAATGTTAAATGAAAAACCTATATGTATGGCATAATTAGCATTAGGGTCGTGGTAAGATCCTACACATTTATAGTTACTAAGTCGGCATATTTCATGGTTGTTGTATTCAGATAATTTGTATGACCCCATATCAACCCCATTTATGATTGCAATTGAGATTTGTTTTTATTTCTTTTACCCCAAAGATGGTGCACCAGCTGGAGATATTTTTATTTTACCTCGGTATGATACACCATCTAGAGATATTTTGTTTTTACCCCGGTGTGTGGTACACCGACTGAAGATATTTTTATTTTACCGTGGTATGATACACCGGGGCTGAGATATTTTTATTTACCTCGGGGTGTGGTACATCGCCGGGAGATATTTTTATTTACCCTCGGTGTGGTACACTGCTGGAGATATTTTTATTTTATCCTCGTGTGGTGCCACCGACTAGACGAATTTTATATATGGGTTTGTGGTTGGCTGGTCGATGGCATTACAATTATAGTTTCTTTCTTGTAAATTTCTTAATTGCATTTTCATCTCATTATAGAGTTATTATAAGATTTCGCTCTGTGATTCCAGGTTGTTAGTATTCCTTATTCTTGGTTCAGTTATATTGAGTTCACTGATGTTATAGTGAGTTGATATCAATTACAGGTTGCAAAGTTTTGAGTTATATCTATCCTTTATATGTTTATGTGCTGAGGAAGTTATTACAAGATTGCTATCTCATGTTTGGCGCTAGCCTTACATACCAGTACATTTCATTCGTACCGACGTCCCTTCGCTTGGGGACTCGCGTTCGTGCCGCAGTAAGTAGAGGTTGGGATTGCCAGCTGCGTGAGCAGTCATCGATCTACATGTGTTGGTATGCCTTTTCTTCCTGGATATAAGGCTTAGTTATATATGCTTGATTTTTGAGATGTGAAGCAGGTGGTGGCCTGAGCCCTCGTTCCGGCTATCAATCGCCTTTACTTTAGAGGCTTTGTTGACTTAGCTGTACAATGTTATTCAGTTTGTGGCCTCGTCGACTTATTTTTTCTGTGTAGCATACTCATTGCCTTGGTTGCATTTAGTTACTTATCTCAGAATGTTGAGACCATATAGGTCCAACTTTATACTCTAGTTGATTAGACAGCACTTAGATGGCCGGAAAGGCGCTGATAATGTCATATAACCGGCTTCGATTAGTCATCAATCGAGTGCCAGTTGCTCCCTTCCCCCAAGTAGGACGTGACAATAGTGTCGGTTATGACGAGCTCCATTGTTCCTCATGATTTAAGTTATTCATGTTTATTACTTATGATATTATGTTTTACAACAGGTTTGGCCAATGATCAGATTACAAGATTTTACTATGATTTAGCTATGAAATGTTATATGATTTCTATTTAGCTTACAATATTCTATTGATTTAAGGATATTCAGCTTATGACAATACATGATCTTATCTGCATTTTAGTATGCGCTTCTTATTTAGTGGTTATTTCCTTATTTACATTTTTCTTTTATTTTTGACACCCACAGGTGACCAATTGGTAAATGCCAAGTACTCAGCGAAGTGGAAACCCTCTGGTTCCACTTGATCTTGACCTAGAACGATGTAATTCTCTCGAAAGGCACTCAAGATCATACCCGGGGTTTAATCAGAGAAAATAGGAAAATCACACCAGGTTATAGAACTGACCTGTCATGTGACCTGTGAAGTCACTTAATGGATTTTAAGTTGGTCCATCGATAGTGGAGTTGGATGTGGAGGAAGTGTTATTAGTGGCGACTTTGTCGAGGAATGACTCATCATGACTTAATAAGTTGTCAGGAAGCTCATGGTGCATAAGGAAGTTAGAAAGATGTTGATGTCCAGGAGACCTAACAGAGAAGGACGCAGTCGTGGTGTCACTTCACGAATCATCAAGTGGCTCATTGGTTGGGAGGGCTTGGATAATGTGAGACGTCCAATGGTGACAATGATAGGAGGTAATGAGTTGTCGTCCCTGTTAACGACTCTTTGTATCAATTGTCAGTTGAGAAAGTTCAGCGAATGATGATTTTTCCAGTGAAGGTAACGAGTGTGGACCACGAGTCGTTAGTGGACCTAAAGACTTGTTAGGTCACTCGTGATGACTGGCGATATCAGTATTCCTGCGAAATTAGTAAAGGTGTTTTCATAACTTGAAGCTTTGGGCCCTAAACTTACGTCATTTTAAGCTCTGAAAAGGGTATTAAGAGGGGAAGCTTATTCAATCTATTCTCCCATGCATGCAAGCCTAGACCTCTCCATTGAAGATCAATCCTAGAACCCTTCAAGTTCTTCTCAAAATCCTTGGGCTTTCTAGGAAAGTTGTAGATTCAGTTCTTCCAGGTATGTGAGGCCATGAATATGGTTCCTTTCACCATTCTCATAAATCTCCTCAATTTTATGAATTCAAGTTCTAGATCAAGTTCATGATCTTATGGGGTTTTATCCTAATTTTATGAAATTCTCTATGATTTATTTATGGGTCAATTCCCTTCATGTTTCAAAGCATGTTTTAAGATTCATGGGCAGATTTTATATCTATTTTGATTATAAATTCATGATTTCAAATTTTAGAAGATTTTGCGCAATTATGCAAGTTCATGAAAAAGTCTATTTTATAATTGATGATTTCAAGTATGATGAAGTATCTAGCATGTATGTATATTTACAAATTACCCTTGTATGAATCTTAGATTTTGACTTATGAACTCTATTTCAAGTATGTATGATTTTAAGATTTGGGCAAGTCCACTCAAGTTAAGTATGTTTTCAAGGATTTATCCAAGGCTAATAAAATCAACTTATCATATGTTTTAGAGTCAAGACTCCCACTACAAATTATGATATATTTTGGAGTCATGACTTCCCGTATTTAGATTTCAGATTAAGCATATAGTTATGATTTCAACTTCGTTGAAAAATAATGGGAGCACTATGCATGTTTTTGGGAGCAAGTAATCTAGCATCAAGTAGGCATGGGGTTCCCAAGATTTTCAAGTCTCGTAACTACATGCCAAAGTAGGTTTATATATATATATATGTTTGGGTCTCAAGAGAGTTTTCCTGCCTGCAAGGGGCCTTCATCTTGATATCGATATCATGATAACATTCTTAGCCCTGACAAGGTTTTGGACGGCTCTGCCCACTTTAGTGTGATAGTTGGGGCATCACATGCTTTATCGATGATGTCGGGCTTTTATGACGAGTCTCCCGTTGTCCACATGATTTTAGTTATGCATGATTATGATTTTGATATTATGTTTTCAGTAGGTTTGACCCAATGTTTGATTTATAAGACTTTACTTATGATTTCAATTGTAAGCTATATGATTCTATTTTCATTCTTGGGTCATTCTATTCAAATATGAAATTCGCCATGACTATACATGTTTTCGTATATTAGCATGCAAATTCCTTACTCTCATGATCTTATAATATATGTTATATGCATGTTTTCAATTATACTTAGCCTGTTTACTTACCTTTCATACTCAGTACATTCCAAGTACTGACCGCATACTATATGTCAGACGCTTTACATACAATCTTAGTGATCGTACTAAGCCACGCCGTTAGTCCTAATTCCCGTTCAAGTTCGACCCTACTTTGGGTGAGTCCTCATCCTCCGAGGGAATACAACTTTCAATATCATTGTGTTAGTCGATTTCACTTAGAGATAGTCAGCTTGCCCGAGCATATCATCAGTTAGTAGAGGCTTTTCAGACATATATTTGTATATTTAGCTTCGTAATTTAATGTTATAATATTACTATTGGCTAGACCTTTTGTTATTCGGACTTTCACTTATTTATGCTTGCTATCAGATTCTGCTTGATATAATGCTCTTTAGCCGCTATGTTTGTGCCATGGGTCGACTTTGAGCCATTCGTGGTCAGAGGGTTTCGTGGTCCCGGTCCGACCTTATGTTCGGGTCGTGACAAACTTGGTATTAGAGAATTAGGTTTTGATATGTCCTAGGGTGTCTTAAAGATGAATTGAATAGAATCTTTTTCATGGGTGTGAAGCATGCCACACTTATGGGGAGACTTACAAGACGCTTTAGAAATTTCCCTTCTTTCACGATCTATGTCAGTGATGAAGTATCTCTATATCCTTCTAACTCATGCTATACGTATTTTCAGAATCATGCCTCCATGCCGTATGAATGGTAGAATAACGAATTAAACTACACGAAGACACAGAGATGGGCACCAACACAAGTTCCCCCCGCACCACAGTCCTTTGCCAAAGCAGTCTCTGCGTCTAGTTTAGGGCAGCATTTCAAATATTGGTCCGCTTTGACCGCCTGTAAAACCAACAGTGGTGGCCCATGTCCTACGTATCGGGGAGTGCAAAAAGTAGCTCGAGTTAGGATTTCCCAGGATGATTTCTGAGTTCCTCGTGTCGGAGTGTATGAGGACCCACATGAGTTTCTTGAAGAGATACAAAAGATCACCTGTGACATAGGGATGATCGGAGAAGAGAGCGCAGAATTAGACCCTTTCTCACCAAGGGCTGCTTATATTTATTGTCAAAGGAGGGACGGTAGAGGTGGGCATAGTTCAAGATGATAGATGTGTTCATGACAACCTTCTTGGACAGATTCTTTCCCTAGGGAGTTGAGGGAGACAAGGCGCGGTTCATTAACTTGAGGAATGATGACGTGCATGACTACGCCTTGAGTTCTACCCGACCGTCCAAGTATGTGTGATCAAACAAATCCTGTATGAACAGATTTGTGTATGGAGGTCCAATTCATTGGTCAAGGAATGTAGGACCAATATTGAACAATTATCTTGGATTTCCCGATTGGTGATATATGCCCAACATATTGAGGGATGCAAATAAAGGAAAGGGAGACAGATGCCAAGAGGGACAGACATGCAACTTGGGCTTTTCTTGGTAGAGGTCCAACAGTGGACATTGTCAGTAGTCCCACCATAGGTCATCAGCCCCAACACTGCCATCAACCAGTGTGCTATCCAGATCTAGGCGTGAGCAAAGAGGATGGGCATCGTGCTCACGTCGTGTATAAGGCTTGTGAGAGCCTAGAATTCCAATTGTAGCGTGGTGGGAGGCACACCAAAGAGTGCTTAGCAGGTTCAGGTGTATATTTTGTGTGCGGGAAGCCTGGACACATGCTCGTAGATTGCCCTTCACCCAGATAGGTCCATGGTTGAGGCTTGAGCCAGCTACCGCATCGCTAGCCTCTAACCCGTCGCCGGCAAATGTGCATCCACTAATGTGTGGTGTTCAGCATCAAAACAGATTTTGTGCTCTCTCATCTGTTAGAGCAGGAAGTCTCTCTAGATGTGGTCACTAGTTTGTTACGAGTATTCCATCTTGATGTATATGCATTGTTAGATCCAGGGATACTTTATCTTTTTATATAATTCTGCTATGCTAGTTTGGAGTTAGTCCCGAAATCCACGAATCTCTCTACTCTACCTAGTTGGTGACTCATTTATAGTTTAGCGAGTATACAAAAAATTGCCCTATCAAAGTCCTCTAGAAAGTCACCTCAGCTGACTTAGTTGAGTTAGATGAATAATTTTGATGTTATCTTTAGTATGGATTGGTTTCATAATGTTATGTCTCACGCCACACCTTGGGAGGTGTAACTGACACCTAATGCCACATCGACCCCGAGCCAACATAGCTGGACATATACACTTCTGGTGCATACCAAAAACACACAAATAAGAAACAATCAAGTATATCTCAACTTAAACATAGACCTAGGCTGACAAGGCCACAATATAACACCTACGCAAAATCAATCGACTCATATCAAAGATATAATAATATCATCCTATGTGGGCCGACAAGACCATTATGCTTTCTAAGTCTTACCAAAAGCAAGACAAGAGCATATATACATATATATGCCAACAAGGCCGCCGACTAGCAAAACAACTAGGCTCAATACGCCCATTAGCGCATGCCCAACAAAACCCGTAGTTTACAAGCCTTTAGAGAATGCGTCATTGGTCGGGACAAGGCCTCGACCTACCCAAAACTATAAAGCAAAAAGATGGAAACTCTAGTGTACGGAAACTCCAGAAGAAGTGAGCTGACCAGTCCGGCAGAGCCCGAATGGCTACTAAGGGAGGTCTCGGTACTCCGCGCCGTAACTCCGCAGCATAGCGGCTGCAAAGTGGCTCCCACACGTGGGCACCAGTACAGTATGTACCAAATATGTAAAACAACAATAATAAACTAAACAAAACTTATAGAGGAACTGAAACTAATCAACAATAAGAGTCAGAAGCTAACTTGTACGACCTCGCAAATACATGTACTATAAACTAAAGGTGAACATTTAAACAGAACCTAACTTGGCCCTCATGTTTAAAGGTGTACAAACAACACAAAAATAACCTACCGGGAGTCCCATAATCCCGACAAGTACAAATCAACTATATACTCCTATCAGTACCACTGTAGCCCCACAAGCAAGCTTATAAACTATAGCATACTAGGATTTTAAGATTGAATCTCGAGCCTTCTCGGGGCTCCCAGAATCGTTTCAAGGCTTTGGGATCCTCAGAATCGTATTTTGTCTTTTAGCTCTTGTAACTGTATTTGATCCTTCTAGGCTCCTGTAACTGCACCCCGAGCACACAAGGTATTATTGAGGCTCAGTAATGCCAAAACGGGCATAAGGGAAGTCCATAATAGACTTCAATATGACTCGCAAGCCTCAATCGGTCCTTCAAGATATCATATAGCTCATTGGGGCAAACTTTGTATCTCCATGTGTAAGCATACCTAAGTTTATCCCTTCTAGGCAACATGCATGTGGAGATCTGCATGAGTAGCCAAAGGCATTGGCCTCACGTTTAACAGGTAACAAGATTGCTAGCTGCTATTACATAATCTATCTGTTGCTTAGCATCTAAGGTAGTTTTCTCGAGCGACCTATATGACAAGCTGAAGTTGTATGAAGTTATGTGGTCATTGACACATGTGCCCCATCTTGCTATATACCACCCAATTTGTTAGGCAACCATGGCGCCACCCATCTTGAAGGTAAGGCTTAATTATCAAGATTCTAACCTTGTAGCCGTCAAAGTATGCCAATGTCCCTTTGTAGGCTAGCTTTACTATGTATAGGCGTTGTGAACAGAAGTTATATTACCAAGCTATGCCCTATGCTGCCTAACTTTGTTGCAAGACATGCTCAACAACTCAACCACAAGCCTCTATGGCTTGGCACAACAAACCCATTACTAGCCAATCTATGTGACAATAATGCAAATAAAGAACTCCATGTCACTTTAATGTATGCGTTAGACATGGACAAATTCCGAAGGGATACTACACTAAGTCATACATTCCAACTTGCACAGCTAACCAACAACACACAAAACCACAAAAACTACTATGAAGTCATAATTTGTGTCAACTATATGAGGAGAGAAACTTGCCAAAGAAGGTTTATCCTTAACATACCTCAATTCGCCGACTCACTTAACCGATCAAGCTCAACTATGAACTTGCAATCCTACCAGGTCTTAGCTCATAATCCAAGAGAATTAGGCTATTCTATTTCAACAAACTTGGCCAGCAACATCACACCATAAGACACAATGACAATAAGTCACAACAAGTTTGATTGACGAGACCTTATGAATTCTTATAGATTAAGAGGGTAGAATTACTTACTATCACTTGTAGATGTTCTAGAATTAAATAGATATAATTTCCACAACTTATACTCCCTAGGGCTCCATCAATCTGAGTAAATTTGTAAAGATACAACTCTTTCGCTGTAGACATGTTCTTCGTAGCCCTGGGATTCATTACCCAAGAAGAATTCATGATTAAAGAAGTTTTGATCACTTAATTTGCCTTGCTGAAAATTCTAGAGAGAATTATCTTGGTATACTGTTGCCCTTTTTGAAAATGATCAAATGATTCATTAAACACAACATATAAACATATAAGTGAGGCAGTGGGATGGGGTTTTGCGCCTCCCATCACAGAAGGACAGGGGCTCGTTGTGCCATCCCATGCATAGGAAGGAAGTCTGCGATGCGGTGCCTCCACCATTTGGTTGTCTCCTAGCCTCCCTTCTACCCCTCGTTCAACGACACGCTCACACGTTCCACCCTTCTGACCCTTCTCCCACCAGTTAGAATTAAGAACACTGACATGCACACACACATGTTGATTAGATGATGAAAGTTTATGGGGTGTAACATTATTCCCCATTAGGGACACATTCGTCCTCGAATGTAATTCAACCTTAAGAGACTCAATTCTTAGGAAGTGCCAATGAAATTTTCGGAAGAGTCTCCATAATATGGACTATCTAAACCCAAAACACAGAAAAGTGCGCTATAGGCATCTCAAAAGATGCTACAAAAAACTAGACAACATAGCTCCACAACAACAATAATGCAAGCAACCAACCAGGATAACAAAAGCAACAATATATCATCTGAGTAACTATTTCACCTCAACCGTAACTGTCTCGAATCGGTAAGCACATCATGATTCTGGAACAAGTGAAGGTATCTTTACCTCATGTCCTCCTCATCTTCCCAAGTCATTTCTTATATAATTTTGTTCCTCCACAAGACTTTAATAGAAGCTACATCCTTGATCCTTAATCTACAGACCTATTGATCTAGTATAGTAATTTCAGAGTCTCTCGTAGGATAACCTCTGTGACCTGAACATCCTTGACTGGGACAACCCAATAAGGGTCTCCTATGCACTTGTGTAGCTTCTGCCACATTAGCGATTAGATGAATGTGTTCTAGCCCGTGAAGGCAATTTCTAACTCATAAGCTACTTGGCCTATCTTTCGGAGGATAATCTAAGGATGAGCTTAGTTCTTCTTGCCAGTCTCATAACTCCTTCCTCGGTGACACTTTCAGAAATAATAGTCATCAACATAAACACTAAGTCTCTACGTCGTATATCGGAATAGGACTTCGATGAATTTGGCTATCAATAAATTCTAATAAATTTAACTTTTTCAGACTAATGTATCATGTTAGGTCCAATCAACCATGACTCTCCTCTACTTCAAAACCATCTTATAGGGACCTTCATTTCCTCCCATACAAAGCCTCATAAGGCACCATCTTAATGGTATACTGGTAAATGTTATTATATGAAAACTCAATAAGAGGTAGTTGATCATCCCAACTTCCTTTGAAGTCTAGCTCACATGCCTATAGTATATCCTCGAGCGTTTGAATCGTGTTCTCAGCTTGTCCATCTGTCTAGGGATGAAAAGTTGTACTCAAGTTGAACTTGTCCCCAAATCTCTCCCGAAATGATTCCCATGTAATCTTAGTGTGAATTGTGCCCCCCGTCGAGATGATATACACCGGGACACTATGCAATCGAACTATCTCTTTAATGTACAACTCAACATAATCTTCAGCTGAGAACGTTGTCCTGACTGGCAAGAAATGGGCTGATTTTGTCAGCCTATTAATAATGACCAGATAGAGTCAAATTTATGCTTGCTATGAGGTAAACTCGAATAAAAGTCCATCTTGATTGCTTCCCATTTCCACATAGGAACGTCTATCCCTAAGTCAGCCTATTGGGTTTCTGATGCCTGACTTTTACTTGGTGGAATTGAAACTGCCATGAACTCAACAATATCTTTCTTCATCCCATGCCACAAATAAATCTCTTTTATATCATGGTAAATTTTTGTCGTAACCCGGTGAAGAGAATAACGGGAATAGTGTACCCGCCATAATCTGCTAGCGAAGATTCTTCCATACTTGGAACGCAAAGTTGACCTCTGAACCTCAAGACTCCATCTCTTGTTATCTCAAAGGACAATAGCTCTCTCGTTGAGCCTTGCCTCCGAGCCGTACTAGGCTAGGGTCTTTTTATAGTCGCTCTTTCACCTCCACAACCAGAGATGATACTACGCATTCTGGATCACAACCCCACCATCATCTGAGTCCATCAATCAGACTACTAAACTGGCCAGCTAGTGCAGCTCTTGAGCCAATTCTCTCTTTTCTGGCCTCAAGTATGATAAGATGCCATGGATCTCGCGACTATGGGCATTAGCTTTAATGTTATCCTTCCCTGGATGATACAATATATCTATGTCGTATTCCTTTAGCAACTCAAGCCAACAATGTTGTCGCAAGTTCAACTTCAGCCTAAAATATATTAGAGGCTCTACATCAGTAAAGATGTCTACATGAACACCATATAAATAATTCCTCCAAATCTTCAGAGCATGAACAACAACAAATTCTAATTATAAATCATGGGTGGGCTAGTTCTTCATGTTTCCTTAGCTGCCTCGGAAGAACAGACAATCACCTTGCCATGCTGCAATAAAACACACTCCCAACTCAATGCTTGAAGCATCACAATATACCGCTTAGCCCTCTCGAACCCTTTGGCAAGGCTTATACCGGTGTAGATGTTAGTCTACCTTTCAACCCTAGAAGCTCCTTACCACAAGCCTCAATCCACTAGAACTTAGCTGCTTTTTGAGTCAGCTTCACAACGGGTGCTGATAGGGTAGAGAATCCTCTTACAAATCTTCGTAATACCGAGCTAACCCTGCAAAAGCCGCAACCTCGGTTGGAGTTGTGGGCCTAGGCCACCTCTTTATAGCCTCAATCTTCTATGAGCTGGACCTGGATTCTTGTGTCTAACATAATATGGCCCAAGAAGGCTATAGAATTTAACCAGCACTACATTTAGAGAACTTTGCATATAGCTTGGCATCTCTCGAGGATCTGGAGTAGTGTTTGCAAATGATCTCTATGATCGCCTTTTGAACGTGAGTATACTGTATCATCAATAAACACTATTATGAACAAATTTTAAAATGGCCTGAATATGCTAGTCATTAGGTCCATAAACAATTCTTTTGTCAATCCGAAATACATAACTAAAAACTCAAATGGCCATATCCGGTTCAAGGCTGTCTATCTTCGTAATATCTTTCTCTCAAACTCATACCTAGTGATACCTTGACCTTAAGTCAATCTTTGAGAAGTATTTCACTTGCAGCCTGGATCAAACAAATCATCTATTCTCGGGAGGGGATATTTATTCTTAATAGTAACTTTATTCGACTGCCTATAATCTATACACATTTGCAGTGAGCCGTCTTTCTTTTTCACGAACAAGACTAGCGGACCCCATGGTGATGCACTAGGCCTAAGAAAGCCTTTATCTAAAAATTCTTCAATCTAATCTCAATTCCTTCAGACGCAGAGCCATTCCGTAATGAGGTATAGATATGGGTTGTGTATCTCGTGGCATATCAATGAAAAAGTCAATTTTACGTTCTAGGGAAATAACAGAAGCTCATCTCGGGGAACACATCTAGAAACTCAATGGGACTCACCTGGAATAGACTCAAGAGTCGGGATTCCGCTTCCTGACATCTCAGATTCTAATAATATGATAAATATATAACTCTTCACAATCAACTTCCTTACTTGAAGATAGGATATGAACCTCCTTTTAACATAGATGTATTCCTTTTTCATTCCCGCACTATCTCCATTGGGAAGTGGAATCAGATGAGATTTTGTCCAAAGACTCAACATTGGCATAACATGGCGCTAGCCAATCCATGTCCTAATTACATCAAAATCAATCATTTCTAGTTCAACTAGGTCTGCAGAGGTTTGAAGGCAAACAATCTCCCACCATACAACCTTGATAAATTCTCTTGGCAATGATAGATGCACAACAAGTGTCGATACAAAAAATGGTTGCCGGAGGTCTTTGTACTATACCAAACTTCCGCACCATTATCGGAGTAACATGGGACAAGGTAGACCCCGGATCTATTAAAGCATAAACCAAGTGGGAGCAAACATTCAGTATACTTGTCACAACATCTGGTGATCACTTAGAATCTCGCTGCCGTCCTGCTAATGCATAAGTGCAATCCGAACTATCAAGAACTAGATGCTCCCGATCTACCTCTCTCGTCCTCGCTTGGGTTAGAGCTAAGGGCCCGTGCCTTGTAGGACGTACTGATCATGTAACCCTAATGAGTACCTACTTTGCTGGTCCCGATCACTTGATATATAGCTGAATAGTCCCTCATCATGTGACCCTCCTTCCCATAAGAATAACAAATAACAAGCAATGGAGCCATATTTGCATCCCTAAAATTTTTCCTATTGCAAGTACTACAACATGGTACAGTTAGCCTCATTTGGTCTGGGCCTCTCTGCAGTTGTGCGCTTGATACTTGTGAACTCTCGCCAGAACCTGACTGTCCACGATGATGCCTCTGCTGAGGTGAGGGCCTAGGTGGCCTACCTAACAAGAGAGGCCTGGGCCCACCCTAAAACTCTACCTATAAATTAGTGGGTCTATCCCTCCGACGCTACTCTTGATCTACCCTTTCGGCCCCGTACTGATGCTGCCTGATCTCTTCTATATTTTGAGAAAAGGCCTGAATTTGCTAGATATCCATGTCTTCTCAACACGTGGCTATAATATAGGTCTCCATATACTCCAGAGCAATCCCTACTATAAACTAGTGTACCCCAGCTGGCATAGTGTCAACAAATGTTGGCGCATATCGGGCCAAGGAATCAAACCTCAATGCATACTCTCGGACACTCATTCTGCCCTGCTCCAGGTGTAGGAACTATTCTACTTTGGCCTATCGGATTTCCCGAGGCAAGTAATGGTCTATGAAGGCCTCGGAGAAACTGGCCCAGGTAGGTGGAGGTGCATCCCCGCCTCTGGACCTTTCCCAACTCTCGTACCACAAAACTGCTATATCTCATAGCCAGAAATCCACTAACTCAATTGACTCTGTAGACGAAGCATGCATGACCCTGAATATCCTCTACAACTGATCTATAAAGTTTTGAGGAGTATCCTCTGTGATCTATCCCTGTAAACTGTGGAGGAATCAAGGTGAGAAACTCACAAACCCTCAAACTTTTGGGTCCCTCAGTAAGCTCGGCAACAACTGGTGCGACTGGCTGGCGCTGAGAAGCCATCATCTGAGCCAACATATATACTGCACTCCTGACATCTTGGTCTGAGGGTGTAGGAAGAACTAAAAGTGGTGTTGGCTCATCTGTTTCCCTAGGAGGTTCCTAGTGTAGTAGAGAATGCTGGGGAGATCGAGAAGATGTCTCTCTTTCACCCTCAAGTTGGGCCATTTCCAATTATGGCACCCTAATAGTACCCTATTCTGCTACTGTATCCAACTCTTGATTGTCTGTAGGTTGTCTTATATCAAACATCTCTATAGAAAGACATAACAACATTAGCTTAGGGACTTACCCTATACGACTAGCTCTATAGCACGATTTGAGAAGGAAGTGGGGTAACCATACTATCATGCCTCGTAGCTTCTTTCTTATAAAATGTGGTTAACAACACATTTATAAACAAGAATCTACTAGACACGGCGTGCAGACTCCCTAGGACACGATATTGCTCTAATACCAAGTTTGTCACGCCCTACCTTGGGAGGCATAACTAGAACCTAATACCAAACTGGACCCTGAGCTGACCTAGCTGTACATATACACTTCTGGTGCATGCCAGCAACACGCGATCAAGAAAATAATCAAGTATATCTTGGCTTAAACATATCCCTAAGCGGACAAGGCCGCAATATAACACCTGCGCAAAACCAGCTGACTTAACAGTACACAATAATAATATCATCCTATGCAAGTCGACAAGATCATCATGCTGTCTATGTTAGAACAAAATTAATAAAAGCATATATATACATATATACAAGCCAAAAAGGCTGCCAACTAGCAAAACAAGTAGGCCCATATAGCCAGCAACACATGTCTAACAAAACCCGTAGTCTACAAGCCTCTAGAGAATACGTCATTGGTCAGGATAGGGCCCCGACCTACCCAAAACTATACAGAAAAAGACAGGAAAACCTCTAATGTATGGCAACTCTATAAGAAGAGAGCTAACCAGTTGGCTGAGTCTGAAAGGTTACTAAGGAGGTCTAGAAACCTGTCAGAACCTGTAGGGAAGTATGCAGCGCCCCTCGCATGGGCGTCAGTATAGTATGTATCGAATATATAAGGAAATAATAATAAATTGAAAAAAAGATGATAGAGGAACTAAAAGTAATCAGCAATAAGAGTCAGAAGTTAACCAGTACGATCTCGCAAATATGTACTGTAAACTAGAAGGTAACATTCAAACAAGAACCTAACCTGGCCCCCATAAGCCTGATAGGTACAAACAACACAGAATAACCTACTGGGGCCCCTATAAGCCCTGCCAAGTACAAATTAATCTATATACCTCTATTGGTACCATTATAGCTCTGCAGGAAAGCTGTAAACTACAACATAATTGGCTTTTGAGATTAAATTTGAGCCTTCTGGGCCCCTGTAATTGTGTCTGAGCCTTCTGGGCTCTTGTAACTTTATTTGAGCCTTCTAGCTCCTGTAACTGTATTTGAGCCTTCTAGGCTCCTGTAACTGCATCTAAGCCTTCTGGACTACATTAACTGCACTCTAAGCACACAAGGCTCTATTGAGGGCCAGTAATGCCACAAAGGGCATAAGGGAAGTCCATAAGTGAATAAACTTTAGTATGACTCTGCAGGCCTCAATATGGTCCTTCCAAATATCATATAGCTCATGTAAGCAACTTGTATCCCCGTAGGCAAGTATACCTATGTTTAGCCCTTCTAGGCAACATGTACGTGGGCATCTGCATGAGTAGCCAAAGGCATTGGCCCCACGTTTAACAGTTAACAAGATCTCTAGTCAAGTTATTACATAACCTATTAGGTTAGTAGTAGTTAAGGTGGTTTTCTGAGCACCCTATACGACAAGATGAAGTCATATGAAGATATGCGGTCACTAACAATACGTGTCCCATCTTTCAATATACCACCCAGTTTCTTAGGCAACCATGGTGCCACTAACTCAAAGGTAAGTCTTCATTATCAAGATTCTAACACTGTAGACGTCAAAGTACGCAAATATCCCATAGGCAAGCTTTACTATGTATAGGCATCGTGAATAGGAAGTTATATTGCCAAGCTACGCCCTATTTTACCCAACTTAGAAAGATATTCTCAACGGCTAACCAGAAGCCTCTATGGCTTTGGTACGACAACAACCTATTACTAGCTAATCCATGTGACAACAATGCAAATAAATAACTCTATGTCACTTCTAACGGAAGGCAAAGCTAGACTTGACCAATACTGACAAGGGATACTTATACTAAGTCATACATTCAACTCGCAGCAGCTAACTACAAGACACATAACCATAAAAACTACTAAGAAGGCATAAGTCGTGTCAACTATATGATGAGAGAAACTTGCTGAAGGAGGTTTAGCCTTAACATACCTCAATTCGCCGAATTCCACTTAACCGATCAGCTTCAACTATGAACTTGCAATTCTCCCAGGTCTTAGTTCATAATCCAAGAGAATTAGGCTATTTTATTTCAAGAAAATTGGCTAGAAAAATCATCCCACAAGAAACAATGACAAAAAATCACAACAAGTTCAATTCGGCAAGACCTTATGAATTCATATAGATTAAGAGGGTAGAAGTACTTAGTATCACTTGTAGACATTCTGGACTTAAATAGAGATGATTTCCACAACTTATACTCCCTATGGCTCTGTCAATCAGAGAAAATTTCAAGGATACAACTCCGTAGATATGTTCTTCATAGCCCCGAGATTTATTACCCAAGAAGAATTCATGATTAAAGAAGTTTTGATCACTTAATTTGCCTTACCTTGCTGACAATTCTAGAGAGTTTTACCTTGGTATGCTACTACCCTTTTTTGAAAATGATCAAATGATTCATTAAACATAACACACACATATATAAGTGAGGTTACAGGGGTCTATGAGCTCCCTCTCATCGCGGTAGGACAGGGGCGCGATGCGCCACCTCATGTGTAGGAAGGAGGTCTGCAATGTGGCTGCCTCTGACTCCCTTCCACCCGCTCGCTCGATGACATGCTTATGCATTCCACCTTTGACCCTTCCTCCACATATTTTGCAATACAAGAACTCTCGATATACACACATATACGTTGATTAGACAATGAAAGTTTATGGGGTGTAACATTATGCCTCAGTGAATTGTAGAATCCGTATAATAGAGTTTCGATTTCCGGGTGAGCCAGTTCTAGCACGGAAGGGTAGTTCAACTGTGTCTGTAGGTTGCTTTGTTTCCTACCTTAAGGCTAGGAAGATAATTTCCAAGGATTATGTTTATCATCTAGTTCGAGTTAAGGATGCAACGTTCAAAACCCCAACTATCCAGTCAGTTCTTATAGTGTGTGGTATCTGGAGGTTTTCCCAGATAATCTACCAGGAGTCCCTCCTGAGCGGGAGATTGACTTTGGTATTGACTTTCTTCCCGATTACGCATCCTATATCCATTCCTCCATACATAATGTCTCCAACCGAGCTAAAGGAGTTGAAGGAGCAGTTTAAGGATCTCTTGGATAAGGGTTTCATCGTACCTAGAAAGTCCCCATGGGGTAGGTGCACCAGTTCTCTTTGTTTGAAAGAGGGATGGGTCTCTTTGTATGTGCATTGACTATCGACAGTTGAACAAGGTTACAATCAAGAACAAGTATACCCTCCCCAGAATTGATGACTTGTTTGACCAACTTCATGGTGCCAAATGCTTCTCTAAGATTGATATCATATTCGATTACCATCAGCTCAGAGTCAGAGAGAGTGACATTTCGAAGACAACATTCAGGACTCGGTATGGTCACTATGAGTTCGTAATTATGTTTTTTCAACTAATAAATGCTCCTGCAGCTTTTATGGATTTGATGAACAGGGTGTTCAAGCTATATTTGTATATGTTAATGATTGTCTTCATAGACGATATCCTCATATACTCTAAGAGCAAGGAGGAGCATGCCGCTCATTTGAGGATTGTGCTATAGACTCTCAAGGATTGCCAACTGTTTGCTAAATTCATCAAGTTTGAGCTTTTGTTGGATTTAGTAGCATTTTTGGGTCATGTGGTGTAAAGTGAGGGTGTGCAGGTGGACTCTCAAAATATAGATCTAGTGAGGAATTGGCCTAGACTAGTTAATCCTTTGGGTATCAAAAGTTTCTTGGGTTTGGCTGGATATTATAGGAGGTTTGTTGAAGGATTTTCATCCATTTCAACCATTGACTAAGTTGACCCAGAAGAAAGTCAAATTTCAATGGTCGGATGCTGTGAGAAGAGTTTTCAAGAGTTAAAGACCCGACTCACTTCAACCTCAATATTGACCCTACCTGAGGGTACAAATGGATTCGTGGCGTATTGTAATGCCTCGAGGGTTGGTCTTGGTTGTGTGTTGATGCAACATGGTAAGGTTATTGTGTATGACTCTAGATAGCTTAAGACTCATGAGAAGAATTTCCTGATGCATAACCTGGAATTGGCAGCGGTGGTGTTCGCATTGAAGATTTGGAGACACTATTTGTATGGGGTCCATATGGATGTGTTTTACTGACCACAATAGCCTACAATATGTGCTCACTCAGAAGGATTTGAATTTGTGACAAAGAAGATGGTTAGAGCTGCTCAAGAACTATGACATGAGTGTCCTTTATCATCTGGGCAATGCCAATGTAGTGGCAGATGTCCTTAGCAGATAGTCCATGGAGAGTGTTTCTCATGTGGAAGATGGAAGGAAAGAGTTGGTGAAGGATGTGCATCGGCTTGCATGATTAGGGGTTCGCTTTGTTGATTCAATAGATGGTGGTGTCATTGTTCCAAATGGTTCAGAATCCTCTTTGGTGAATGAGGTCAAGGCTAGGCAAGACGAGGATCCTATTTTGGTAAAGTTGAAAGAAATGGTTCAACATTAGAAGGTGGAGGTCTTCTCCCAAGGGGGAGATGGTGTTCTTTGATACCAGGGCCATTTATGTGCTCTGGATGTCGATGCTTTAAGAGAGAAGATGCTATGTGAGGCTCATAGTTCCTGATATTCTATACATCTAGGTGCCACCAAGATGTACCGCAACCTATGGGAAGTCTATTGGTCGAATGACATGAAGAAGGACATTACAGAATTTGTGACTAAGTGTCCGAATTGCCAACAAGTGAAAGTGGAGCATCAACGATCGGGAGGTGTGCTACAAGATATCATTATTCCCACTTGGAAGTGGGAAGAGATCAATCATCATAGGGTTTCCTCGCTCTCGTCGATAGTATAACTTTATATGAGTGGTGGTAGATAGGTTGACCAAGGCAACTCATTTCCTACCAGTCAAAACTACTGATTCAGCTGAAGACTATGCTAGGTTAAACACTCAGGAGTTAGTTCAGTTGTATAGAGTTCCCTTGTCCATTATATCAGATAGAGGTACTCAATTTACCTCCTAGTTTTGGAGATCGTTTTAGAAGGACCTTGGTACTCATGTCAAGCTTAGCACGACTTTTCACCCATAGACAGATGGTTAGGCTGAACGGACCATTCAGACTCTTGAGGACATGTTGAGAGTGTGTTTGATTTACTTGAAGGGTAGTTGGGATGATCATTTGCCTCTCATCGAGTTTTCTTACAATAACAGCTACCACTCCAGCATCTAGATGGCTCCGTTTGAGGCTCTTTCTGGGCAGAGATGTAGATTGCCTATTGTTTGGTTTGAGGTAGGTGAAGCTACGTTGATAGGGACAGATTCAGTTCATGAGGCTATGGAGAAAGTTCATCTTATAAGGGAAAGTCCGAAGATAGCTCAGAGTCGTCAATAGTTATATGTTGATGTGAGGAGGAGAGAACTTGAGTTTGAAGTTGATGATTGAGTGTTTTTGAAGCTGTCTCCCATGAAGGGAATGATGAGGTTCAGAAAGAAAGGGAAACTTGGTCCCTAATATGAAGGCCTGTACAGGATTGTGAGACGTGTTGGCAAGGTAGCCAATGAGTTGGAGCTACTAGCGGAGTTGGCTTCAGTGCATCCAGTATTTCATGTATCATTTTTGAAGAAGTGCATTGATGATTCGACTTTGGTTGTTCTGGTGGATAGCACAGGTGTGAAGGATAAACTTAACCACGAGGAGGTTTTGGTCGAAATCCTTGATCGTCTGGTTCGGAAGTTGAGGAACAAAGAAGTAGCTTCAGTGAAAGTCTTTTGGAGGAGTCAGCTTATTGAAGGAGCTACATGGGAAGCTGAAGCAGGTATGATGGCTAGATACCCACACTTATTCCCTTCCATTTATGTTCCAGCTTAAGGTATTAGTTTCCTCTTTGTACTCTATTCAGTTTTATGTTTAGTTTATGTCTCTTATATCCTTTCATGTCTGTCACGACCTGAGCCTATACCCTGGATGAGACACGGTGCTTGGTGCCACAAGTGACCCCAAGCTAACCCATGCTCTATCATTACACTGGTAACTGAATAAACGTAAGTGGAAGCTTTATAAAATAATCAATACTGCTAAAAGTAAATATGACTTGATATAATACTGATCAACTATGTCTGAAAGCCAACTACTAATTGATGAGTTGATGGGACAAGCCCCCAGCTAACTCTAAAATCTAAATGGAAAGAACTAACTAAAAAGAAAATAATGTCCTTGGAAGATGAGGACTCACCAACTGATACTGCTGCTTAGATCGTCGGAGGGGACTACTGATGAAGCTGTGACTGAGAACCTACGTATGTATCATAATACGATACAACATGGAAAGTATGCATCAGTACTTTGAATGTACCGAGTAAGTGAGAGATACAGTAATCATGAAAGAATAAGTAACTATATTGAAATAATACGAAATGACAAACTGAATACTGTAAACTGATAAAACTGAACTATTACTGATATGGTCAATAATGATCCTGGCTGATGGTCATAAACATGTCCTGGAATTGAGATACTGAATTGAGCTAAACTGAACTGTACTGAACTGAAATGAACTGAACTGAAAAGTGGGAGAGTCGATAACCGATTTATAACCACGTGAGCTAAACGTGGAGTTCGATGTATATGCCCCATCGATAGGACCCAATGCCATGGTATAAAGGCATGAATTGTGAAATTACTGTCTGGGCCCATTTGGGCTAAATAACGTACGATGGAAATGTAGTTCTGGGAACCTGGGTGCGCTGGAACCCCGACCCTCTCGGTGCTAAGTCTTACTCCCACTAGATAGTCCTAATATGGCTACTAAGTTGATAGCTCGAAGATGGGGCCCAAGACTGAATTAGGAATACTTATATGGAAGTACCTTGAGAGTCTTATCGGACCAAATAACTGTAACTGGTGTCCTAAGACTGGCCAGAGTTGCTTATCTGGAAGCGTCGTAACTGTCTATAGAACTAGCTGATATCTGATAACTGATAATTGAGATCTGATAACTAGAAGGCATTACTTAACCCCCAAAAACTAACTATAGTCAAATTGATTAGCTGACATTTCTAAAAGATATTGAAAGTACCAACATTTTGACTGAGACTGAACTAACATGCAACTGACTGAGAATTCATATGATAATAATAACATGGGAATTTCAACACTGATAGAGTCAAGCAACATTAATATCTAATCGATTATGCAAGACCCACATTATTGTATTTAAGAACTAGGGCTAAAATCATCAAAATTCATGTATGGAGATAATGACTAGCATTATTACTAACAACAACCCTCAATACTTATGAGAATTATAACAGGAAGAAATTCCACAATTTACTGACGATTTAACCCTAACAGTGAACTTCAAGGCTAGAACTAATAAGAAATTATGGAAGGGTTTTGGGACACAAGGGAAGAACAATCCTCTTGTTGAATTCCCAAATACCTAGTGGAATATTCCTGAGAATATCTTGGGAAATTGAGAAGAAGATTGAATGCCCTAGCTTTCCCTGAGAAGTCTATCTGTAATTTCTTCGTACTGCATTTGAGTGTTGAGAGAGGAATGAGAGAAATATATTTTGATCAATCCTTTAATTCTCTCCTAAATGTGCCCGAAACAACGTAGTTTAGGGATTAAAAATATGGGAAGTTACTAAAATACCCCTAAAAGAAAATTCAGAAAACTGCCTGACAGGAACCAACGGGTCACACAACGAGTCGTTGGTTGACACCATGACTCATTGGGAAGAGTCGTTAGTCCTGGGCCTAGAATTTGGCTCACTATAAATTTGCAACAAGGGGGACCATGACTCGTTGGATGAACCAACGGGTAATTGGTACCTCCCGGCCACTGGAAGGGACTTGAACAAAACATTGGACCCCCTTCTCTAACAGGTGACACCACGACTGGTTGGTTGATCCGATGAGTCATTATCTACTCTCGTCCTGGCTACTGGAATCCATGAAGGATTTTGGGACTTGTAACCCGGTTGGACACAACGACTCATTTTATGATACAACGGGTTGTTGTTACCACTCGTTGTCACTGAAGGAGTTGGTCGACAATACCTGGGAGCCCAATGAACAAGTCACACCACGAGCCGTTATATCAAACGACGACTCGTCATTTGGCTCGTGGGTTCCTGGAAAGGGATTAATTGGGTTCTGAGTTGAGAACACATCGAGTGACAGGACGACTTATTGCTCCTCACAATGGGTCATTCCATGTCCTGTTGGTTCCTGAAGAAAATCTGACAGGGATGACCACGACGCAGACAGCGGGTCGTTATTGCTAACAACGACTCGTTGTCTCAGTCGTTCTGAGAAAATTTTTCTAATTCACCCTGGTTTTTCATGCAATGTCTGAGTTTGGTCTAAGAAAGTTTTGGGGTGTTACAATGTTAGTGCATGTATATGTGATATGAATTCAGTTCAATCATATGAATCAGTCCCGAGTCAGTCACTCCATCAGATTTCAGCTTTAGATGTTCAGTATTTGGGATTTTAGTTCTTTTCCCAACCTTTTTAGTATGATTACCCACATTCGAGGATGAATGTTCCCAAGGGGGAGATATTGTGACGCCCCGAAATCCCCTAAGATCAGACCTGAAGTTTAATCAAAGAAGATAGGAAAAAATCGCACCAGGTCATAGAACGACCCGTCAAGTGACCCATGAAGTCACTTAACGGATCGTTTAGTGGTCCGTCAGATAGAGTAGAGTTGGATGTGGAGGAAGTGTTACCAGTCGTTAGGAAGCCTGTGGTGTGCAAGGGAAGTTAGAAAGATGTAGAGGTCCAGGAGACCAAACGGATAAAGGACTAGTTGTGGTGTCACTTCAGGACTCGTCAGGTGGCTAGCTGGTTGGGAGGGCTTGAATAGTGTGAGACGTCCAGTGGTGTCAACAATAGGAGGTAATGAGTAATTGTCCTTGTTAACGACTCATCATGTTAGTCGTCAGTTGAGGAAGTTCAGTGAATGAAGAGTTTTCCAGTGAAGGTAACGAGTGTGGACCACGAGTCGATATTGGACCCAACGACTCGTTAGGTCCCTCGTGATGACTGGTGATATGAGTTTTCCTTTGAAATTAGTATGGGTGTTCTCGTAAATCCTAAGCTCCTAATCCCTAAACTACGTCATTTTAAACTTTGAAAGAGGTGTATTAAGAGGGGTTAAGCCTATTCTCATTATTCTCTTCTCATGCATGCAACCCTAGACCTCTCCATTGAAGATCATGCCTCGAACCCTTCAAGTTCTTCTCAAAATCTTTTGGGATTTTTAGGACAAGTGTAGATTCAGTTCTTCCAGGTATGTGATGCCATGAATGAGGTTACCTTTCACTCTCATGCTCAAAATTCTCCTCAATTCTATGAATTCAAGTTCTAGATCAAATTCATGCTCCTATGGGGTTTATCCTAATTTTATGAAATTCTCTATGATTTATTTATGGGTCAATTCCCTTCATGTTTCAAAGTATGTTTTAAGATTCATGGGAAGGTTTTATATCTATTTTTATTATAAATTCATGATTTCAAATTTTAGAAGATTTTGCTCTATTATGCAAGTTCATGAAAAAGTCTAGTTTATGATTGATGATTTCAAGTATGATTAAGTATCTAATATGTATGTATGTTTACAAATTACCCATGTATGAATCTTATATTTTGACTTATGAACTCTATTTTAAGTATGCATGATTTTAAGATTTTGAAAAGCCCACTCAAGTTAAGTATATTTTCATGATTTAGCCAAGGCTAATAAGATCAGCTTATCGTATGTTTTGGAATCAAGACTCCCACTACAACTTATGATATGTTTTGGAGTCAAGACTCCCCATGTTCAAATTTTAGACTATGCATGTAGTTATGATTTCAACTTTGTTGAAAAATAATGGGAGCACTATACATGTTTTTGGGAGCAGCGTCTAGCACCGAGTAGGATGGGGTTCAAAGATTGTCCGGTCTCAAAACTACGCACCAACGTAGGTTTATATATATATATTTGGGGTCTCTCAAGAGAGTTTTCGCCACCCACAAAGGGCCTTCAGCTTGATATTAATATCATGGTAGCGTCCTTAGCCCTGGAAAGATTTTGGACAGCTTTTCCCACTTGAGTGTGATAGTTGGGGCATCACGTAAGCTTTATCATGATGGTGTCAGTTATATGACGAGTCTCCCATTGTCCCTCATGATTTCAGTTATGCATGGTTATGATTTATGATATTATGTTTTCAGCAGGTTTGACGCAATGTTTGATTTATAAGCTTTTACTTATGATTTCAGCTGTGGCAAGCCATATGATTCTATTTTCAGCTTTGAATCATTCTATTCGGATATGAAATTCAGTTTATGACTATACATGTTTTAGAATATCAACATGCAGTCCCTTACTCTCATGATCTTATGATATATGTTATGTGCATGTTTTTAGTTATACTTACTCATCCTATTTACTTACCTTTCATACTCAGTAAATTTCAAGTACTGACCGCATACTCTATGTTGTATCATTTCATTGATGCAGGTCTTAGCGATAAGACTCAACCACGCCGTTAGTCTTTCTCCCGTTCTAGTTCAGACCCTGCTTTCGATGAGTCCTCATCCTCCAGGGGTATCTATCTTTTAGTATCATTATATCAGTTTGTTTCAGACTTAGAGATAGCTGGGGGCTTGCCACAACATCTCATTAGTTAGTAGAGGATTTTCAGACATAGATTTGTATATTCATCTTCAGACACAGTGTTATAATATTATCATTGGCTAGACATTTTGTTATTTATACTTCTGCTTATTTATGTTTAAGTATTAGATTCCGCTTTATATAATGCTCTTTAGCTTCTATGTTCATGCCATGGGTCGACTTGTTTCCATTCGTTGTTCTAGGTTCCATGTCTTGGTTCAGACCTATATTCGGGTTGTGACAAACAAACATTAAGAAGAGGAGAGCACAACAGAGGCAAGCCAGATTAGCCTCTGAGGCTCGTTAGGCAGAGTTAGCATGCAAGCTGCTCTTCAGGGAGTCGAGGATCCCCAGGGAGTAGTAGACAATGTCGACTGTCTCAAACAGGGTAACATAGGCCATAGATATGCTCCTCAATTTGATGATTATGAGGACCCAAATATTAATAAAGCCAGGTCAACAGGAGCCATTGTGCCACCACCTTTGCCGGCTGGGACAAAGTTTGATGTCACTATCACCATGATACAGTTTCTTAGTATGAAATGGGTGTTTAGTGGTCACGTAATGGACGATGCAAATCTACACCTGATGAACATCGTGGGGATTTCCAAGGCATACAAGGTTGCAAGGTGTGAACCAGGATGCTATCAGACTGAAGCCCTTCCCATTCTCTCAATCTGGAGAGGCCACTTTATGGTTGTTGGAGTTTCCAAATGACTCCATCACCGATTGGAGGGAGCTAAAACAAGCCTTTTTAGAAAGGTTCTTCCCCCCTTCTAGGATGCTGCAGCTAAAGGATGAGATCTACAATTTCTGACAATTTAAGACTGAGGCACTCCATGAGACATGGCTGAGATTCAAGAACAAGCTAACCAAGTTCCCAAATCACAAAATTCCCGATGACAGTTTGTTGGAATTTTTTTATAGGTCTTTGAAAAATATCACTAAAGCTATAGCAGATACAAAGGAAGGAGGAGCACTGATGAGTCACTCGTGGAAGCAAACAACTATCATACTAGATGGAGTGACCAAAAAAATAAAGCTTGGCACAAAAGGGAAGCTGAAGTAGCTGCAGGTAGATATGCTATAGGGACGACTATGGATCAACGCGAGAAAGAGAAGGAAAGTGATCAGGAGTTGGCTCATATGAGGACATCTTTAGACCTGCTCATGAAGCATATTATAGGTGTTGGAGCTTAAAAGGTGAATGCAGTGGGAGCTCAGGGTCAAGAACTAGGGTATGAGTTGTCAGATACTGAGGAGGAGGCAAACTTTTTGGACATCCAAGTAGCATGTTTTTGGCCTAATGCGAAGGGTCTAGACAGGATACTTGGTGCCAAGGTTCCAAAAATCAAGGTTGGAACCAATATAGACACAAATATAACAAGAATTGGTACAGGGACAGGAGCAAAGGTTGTGAGCGAGAAGGAGAGTGGAGAAAGAATGAGGGCTATAGCAATGACCGCACAAGTTTATATGTTCCTCCTAGGGCTCGTGAGGGCAATGCTGGACCATCAAAGTTGGATAACATGATGGCTAAATTTCTCAAGAAAGAAAAATGCACAGATAATCAGTTAAAGGACATTCGGGGAGATATATCTGGCATGAGTTAGAAAGTTGAATCACATGCCACAGTGATTAAGCAGATCGAGCAACAACTCGGTCAGATGTCTCCATCCCTGAAACAAAGGTAGAAGGGCACACTTCCTAGCAACATAGTCCAAAATCCAAAAAATGATAGTCACTTATGGCTGTGATGACTAGGAGTGGGAAGACCACCATTGACCCTCCCTTACTAGTTGTAGTTGAGATGGAAAGGCAGAAGGAGATTGGGCTGGATGATGAGAATGAGATTACTGAATAGGATATTATAGGTGAGGCTGAGTTAACTAAGGCTCTAGGTGATGCAAAGGAGTCTGAATTTGATAATGAGAAGGAAAAAGGGGCCCAATAGATTTACAAGCCTATCCCTCGACCACCACCACCATCCCCCCAGAGGATGAAGAAGAAGGCGGAAGATGGGAAGTTCTAAAAGTTCTTGTCAATGCTAAAACAATTGTCTGTGAACATCCCATTCGTCGAGGCATTGGAATAGATACATGCATATGCTAAGTTCATGAAGGACCTGGTGACTAGGAAGATGTCCATGAGCTTTGAGCTAGTTGGTAACTTGCATCATTGTAGTGCCATAGCCTCACGGGTCCTTTCTTAGAAAAAGGAAGAGCCAGGTGCCTTCACCATTCCGTGCAAGATTGGTGATTTTGAGTTTGCCAAAGCCTTGTGTGACCTTGGTGCTAGCATCAACTTGATGCCATTACCTGTTTTCAGATAGTTGTGCTTGGGAGCCCCCATACCAACTACGATGCGGCTACTAATGGAAGACCGCATAGTCAAGAATCCAGTAGGGATCCTTCTTGATGTGCTAGTAGAGGTGGATAGGTTTATCTTCCCAGCTGATTTCGTGATCCTAGATTGCAAGGTCGATTTTAAGGTCCCCGTCATCTTGGGGCGACCATTCCTTACCACTGGGAGAGCTTTAGTGGATGTTGAGGCTGACCAATTGAAGTTAAGGCTGAATAAGAAGGAGGTCACCATCAATGTTATTAGGTCAATGAAGCAGCCTAGTGAGTTTAGGGTGGTATCAATAGTTGAGGATGAGTCTGAGTTTCTTGACAAATTTTGAGTAGTCAAAAGACTTGTGTCGTGCTGTGACATTAAATTAGGCACTTCTTAGGAGGAAATCCATGAGGTGGTTTGGTAAAGTCTGAGTAATCGAACCACCTGCGTGGTTCTGCGATATTAAATCAAGCGCTTCTTGGGATGCAACCCAAGTATCTTGACTTATGTGTGTTTAGTGTGCAGGTGAAACAAAAACTGGTGGGTAAAAAATTGCAAAACAAGACTATACTATGAGCCTCGGTATGAACTATAATATAATTCTAAGGCTCGTAGTACTGTTTGTGGTGAAAAACAGAGACTTTCCCAAATGCATCAGTTCATATTATGATTGGTCATTACGAATCGTACTTTCATGATACGATTCGTAGTACCCACTATGATTGTGAACTATTCTAAGTGTAGAAGTGAAGAAACTCTGACCTACGAGTCATGGTTCCTTGGTTGCACTTGTACCACACACTTTTAGGTCCCTAGGTAAGTTCCCACAATTTTCTGGTACGAGTCCATGGGACATGACCTACGACTTGTGGTATGAGCCGTGACAGGAAAATTTAAATGAAATAGCCCCACTCAACTTGAATTTTTTAAAATTTTCCCTAACCTATTTAAAACCAAGGTTTTCAGACTTAAATCCCACACAAACAAAATCCCAACCTACGACCACCACCCTTCAAGCTTCAATCACCCGTAACTCACACACAAGCTATTTGATCTCAAATCTGTGCAAATGAGTTTGCACTGTTACACCCCAGATTTTTTTGATGATTATTCGATGGTTATATGTCATATTAAGGGAATTATGGGTCGTATGTTGTTCGTAGGTGAGGAGGGAAATATGTGCAAAGGGAAAAGCGAAGAGCATGTAAAGTTTGTAAATAAGGTTCAACTTTAAATGGTCATATATCCAAACATATAATTATCAAGAAGTCCTATAACATTTCAAATGAAAGGTATTTGAGTATAGTTTATAGTGAAAAAACCGCTCGTCAATCGGAGTTCGGAGTAAAAAGTTATGCTCGTTTGAAGACAGCACTGTCGGCTGGGAAAACGCCCAAGCGCGTGGGCACCGAGACAGGCAGGCAGCAGGCGCGCGCGCGCGCGAGGGAATGTCGCACAGGCGCCGCCCAAACCCTTGCCAGCCCGCTATATGAAGTAAAATTGAGCTAGAAATCTCATTTTTTAACCCTTGCCAGCCCGCCGATATGAAGTAAAATTGAGCTAGAAAGCTCATTTTTACTCCGTTTTAGTTGATTGTTTTTTTCAGAATTCAGAGAATTCAAAGCCCTATCACATGGTTAAAAGATATCCCATGTAAGAAACTTCACTCTTGTTCTTTTGGGATTTGAAAAGAGAACCTTTGAAGGAAGTCATGAGTTGTTGTTCTCTTGTGGTTGATTGTGGTATTGCTGCATTTTTAGATGATTCTAGGCAGAAGAAACAGTAGGAGTTTACTCCTACTTTAGCTGATAACATCTCTAAGAAAGGGTAAGTAATTCCCTTTTTGATTTCTTTAAGTTTATGATGTTATAACTTGGAGAATGTTGTATTATTGTGTTGTTGTTTCTTTGTGTGTTTTTGTGGCATGTTGCTGCCCAATTTTTCCAAAACTTTAGTGAAGTGAAGTTGCTGCTTGTTGGGTTTGTAAATTGGACTTGGAAGGATCCATAAGGAGTAAGCTTGAAAGGAATATTTTTGGAAAAATTAG
>JACEIK010001116.1:131196-159317 GCA_018107945.1 Datura stramonium
ATATATATATGTATGTATGTTCTAAAGAAGGTTTGACCCAATGTTCAGCTACTTATGATTTATCAAATTTTAGCTTTGGGTCATGCAATTTAGTTTTAACGTTCAGATCATGTTCCATCAACTCATCGACATAGAGGCTTTTCAGACATAGAATCTGCAGCTTCAGATTCACATTTGTATTATGATGTTATTTTGTGTTTGTACTTCCATTATGTTTATTATGATAAATATCTCGCTTTTATTGATTGAGTTAGATGTATGTTGATGCCAATGGTCGACTTGGAGTTTCTCAGGGCTCCTTGTCCTGTGTCTTGATCCGGGCCCATGTTTGGGTCGTGACAAACTTGGTATAAGAGCATTAGGTTTTGAAGTGTCCTAGAGTGTCTGAAAGCCATGTTAAGTAGAGTCTTTTTCATGGATGTGAAGCACACCACACTTATGGAGAAGAGGCTACGATATGTTTAGGAAATGTTCCTTTCTTCCATGATCTATGTCGTGTGGTGAAATATCTCTATATCCTTCTAACTCGTGCTAATCACGATTGTAGAATCATAACTCTCTGCAGAGTTAACGACAGAAGAAATGGTAATGGAAATGGCCATGAGGATGGCAATGGAGACAGGCACCAATAGGCCCCACCAGCCCCTGAGCACCATGCACCAGAGCCGGTTTGCCCATGCTGAATTTAGGGAAGCTATTCAGATGCTAGCACAAGCCTTGACCGCCCAGGTCAATAAGTAGATGGTAGCGCATGTCCCTCAGTATGGGAATGCGGCGATAGCATAAGTCAAAGATTTCTTGAGGATGAATCCTCCATTGTTCCTTGGGTCAAAGGTGGAAGAGGATCCACATGAGTTTATCGATGAGATTATGAAGATCACCCAGGTCATGGGGGTGAATAAAGAGGAGTGCACCGACTTAGCCTCTTATCAACTAAAAGGGGTTGCGCATATGTGGTTCAAGCAGTGGAAGGATCGTAGAGCAGTTGGAGCAATCCATATCGGTTGGGATGAGTTTCACATCGCTTTTCTAGATCGGTTCTTCCCCGTGAGATGAGGGAGCTGAAAACGGCCGAGTTTGTGCATCTAAAACAAGGAAGGATGATAGTGCAAGAATATTCCCTAGAGTTCACTAATCTTCCAAGCACGCACTAGAGTTAGTGGTTGACCAGAGGGATTGAGTGAGCAGGTTTGTTCATGTAGTGGCGGACTACCTGGACAAGGATTGCAGAACCGCCATGCTCCATCAAGATATGGATTTTCCTCAGATAGTTTTGTACGCCCAACAGATGGAGGCGGGCATCTGAGGGAGAGTGAGGGCAAGAGGTCCAGGACATACATTTATAGGTTCTCTCAGTCGAGACTAGGTGGTGCGCACCGACAACAGCCTCACCAGAGATCTTCAACCCCAACATCTTTCAGCTATGATTGTGCCATCCAGACCTTGGCACGACTAGAGGGGATGAGCATCAGGCTCTTGGGGTCAGAGCAGCAGCCCCGCAGATTCTAGTTTACGACCGGTGTTGTTGAAGACACACGGGTCAGTGTTTGGCGGGTACAGGTGCTTACTTCGGGTGTGGAAAGCTCGAACATATGCTGAGAATTTCCCAGCATCTTGACAGGGCCATGATAGGGGATGAGGCCTAGCTTCCAGTTTAGCAGCTCCACCAGCACGCCCATCTCAACAGGGAACATCTACTAGTGTGGGTGGCAGACAATGCCAGAACATATTCTATGCCTTAGCATCCCGCCAGGAACGGGAGGTCTCCCTAGACGTAGTCACTGGTATGTTATGAGTTTTCCACCTTGTTGTATATGTTTTGTTATATCCAGGGGCTACTTTGTCTTTTGTGACGCCCTACATTGCTAGTAGTTTCAGAGTCAGTATCGAAATCCTATCAGAACCCTTCTCAATCCTTACTCTAGTCGGTGATTCAGTTATAGCTAGACGGATGTATAGAGGGATCCCTGTCACAATTCTTTAGAAAATCACCTCAGTAGATCTAGTAGAGTTAGCCATGAACGATTTTGATGTTATACTAGGCATGGATTTGCTATTTGCATGCTATGCTTCAGTTAATTGTAGAACTCGGGCAGTAGAGTTATGATTTCCAGTTGATCCAGCCTTAGAATGGAAGGGTAGTTCAGCTGTTCCTGTAGGTCGTTTCATTTCCTACCTTAAGGCCAAAAAGATGATCTCGAAGGGTTGCGTGTACCATCTAGTTAGGGTTAAGGATGCTACATCTGAGACCCCTACCATCTAGACTGTTCCAGTAGTATGTGAGTATCCAAAAGTGTTTCTAGATGATCTACCGGGAATCCCTCCCGAACGGGAGATTGATTTTCGTATTGACCTTCTTCCCGATACGTAGCCTATATCTATTCCTCCTTACAAAATGGCTCTAGCGGAGCTAAATTAGTTGAAGGATAAGTTGAAAGACCTTTTAGATAAGGGGTTCATCAGACCAAGAAAATCCCTGTGGGGTGCACCAGTTCTATTTGTCTATAAGAAAGATGGTTCTATTCGTATGAGTATTGATTATCGATAATTGAACAAGGTCATCATTAAGAACAGGTATCTTTTCCCCATAATTGATGATTTGCTTGACCAACTTCAGGGTGCTAAGTGCTTTTCAAAGATAGACCTCATATCCCGATACCATATGCTCAGGGTTTGGGGTTGTGATGATCAAAGACAGCCTTCAGCACGTGGTATGATCATTACGAGTTTGTAGTTATGTCTTTTGGACTAACGAATGCTCCTGCAGCTTTTACGGATTTGATGAAAAGGGTGTTCAAGCCACACTTGGATATGTTTGTTTTCGTGTTTATCGATGACATACTGATACACTCTTGGAGCGAGGAGGAGCATGCCGCTCATTTGAGGGTGGTGCTATAGACTCTCAAAAATCGCCAATTGTATGTTGAATTCAACAAGTGCGAGTTTTTGTTGAACTCAGTGGAATTTTTGGGCCATGTGGTGTCAAGTGAGGGTATAAAGGTGGACTCTCAGAAGATAGAAGCGGTGAAGAATTGACCTAGACCATTGAATCCTTCAGACATCAGGAGTTTCTTGGGTTTAGCTGGGTACTATCAGAGATTAGTTGAGGATTTTTCATCTATGGTAGAGCCATTGACCAAATTGACCCAAAAGAAAATGAAGTTCCAATGGTTGGAGGCTTGGGAGAAGAGTTTCGAAGAGTTGAAGACCCGACACACCTCAGCACCGGTGTTAACCCAACCTGAGGGTACCGATGGGTTTGTGGTGTATTCAACCTTGGTTGTGTATTGATGCATCATGGTAAAGTGATAGCATACGCTTCCAAGCAGCTGAAGGTTCATGAAAAGAATTACCTGACCCATGATCTCGAATTTGCGGCAGTAGAATTTTCCATGAAGATTTGGAGACACTACTTGTATAGGGTCCATGTGGATGTGTTTACGGACCACAAAAGCCTACAATATGTGTTTACTCAAAAGGACCTAAATCTACTTTAAAGAAGGTGTTTGAAGTGACTCTAAGATTATGATATGAGTGTCCTTTACCATCTTGGTAAGGTTAATGTAGTAGAATACACACTTAGTAGACTCTGTATGGAGAGTGTGTCCCATGTAGATGAGGGGAGGAATGAGCTGGTGTAGGATGTGCATCAACTTGCAAGGTTGGGAGTTTGTTTGGTTGACTCGACCGATGGCGGGGTTATTGTTCAGAATCGATCAGAATCGTCCTTGGTCTGATGTAAAATCTAGACAAGAAGAGCAGCCTATTTTGGTAAATTAAAGGAAGCCGTTTAGAATAAGAAGGTAGAGGTCTTCTCCAAAAGGGGAGATGGTGTGCTTCGATATTAGGGTCACTTGTGTGTCTCGAACATTGATGATTTAAGAAATCGGATATTACATGAGGTTCATGGTTCCAGGTATTCCATACATCCGGGTGTAACCAAAATGTATCGTGACCTACAAAAAGTCTATTGGTGGAATGACATGGAGAAGGACATTGCAAAATTTATGGCAAAGTGTCCGAATTGTCAACAGGTGAAAGTGGAGCATCAAAGACATGGAGGTGTGCTTCAGGATATCATAATTCTACTTGGAAATGGGAAGAGATTAATATGGACTTCATCACAGGGTTACCTCGCACTCGTCGACAGTATGACTCCATTTGGGTGGTCGCAGACAGGTTAACCAAAGCCTCTCATTTTTATCGGTCAAAATTACTGACTCAGTGGAGGATTATGCCAAACTATACATTCGAGAGCTAGTTCGGTTGCATGGAGTGCCCGTGTCCATCATAGAAGACGGAGGTACTCAATTCACCTCTCAGTTTTGGAGATCGTTTCGGAAGGGACTTAGTACTCAGGTCAAGATCAGTACATCATTTCATTCGCAAATCAATGGTCAAGCGGAGCGGACTATTCGGACTCTCGAGGACATGTTGAGAGCGTGTGTAATTGACTTCAAGGGTAGTTGGGATGATCATTGTCCTCTTATTGAGTTCGCATACAAAAACAGCTACCATTCCAACATTCAAATGGCTCAGTTTTAGGCTCTCTATGGGAGGAGATGTAGATCGCCTATTGGTTGCTTTGAAGTCGGTGAAGCTGTGATGTTAGGACCAGATTCAGTTCATGAGGCTATGGAGAAAGTTCATCTTATAAGGGATAGGTTGTAAACAACTCAATATCGCCAAAAGTCTTATGCGGATATGAGAAGGAGAGAACTCGAGCTCGAAGTTGATGATTGGGTGTTTCTGAAGGTGTCTCCCACAAAGGGAGTGATGAGATTCGAAAAGAAAGGAAAACTCAGTCCCCGTTATGTTGGCCTGTACTAGATTGTGAAACAGGTTGGCAAGGTAGCATATGAATTAGAGTTTCCCTCAGAATTAGCTTTAGTCCATCTAGTTTTCCATGTATCGCTCCTAAAGAAGTGTTTGGGTGATCCAGCTCTAGTTGTTCTGGTGGACAGTGTCAGTGTGAAAGACAACCTTAGTTATGTGGAGGTTCCGGTGGAAATACTGGATCGTCAGGTTCGAAAGCTAAGGAACAAAGAAGTAGCTTCAATTAAGGTTTTGTGGAGAAATCAACATGTTTAGGGAGCTATGTGGGAAGTTGAAGCAGATATAATGGCTAGATACCCACATTTATTCCCTACCTGCTAAGTTCCAGCTTGTGGTATCAATTTTTTCCCTAAAACTTTATTCAGTTTCATGTTCAGTTCACGTGTCCTAGTTTCTTTCATGTCTATGAATGTATGTATTACTCATGAATTCAGTTCAGTCATGTAGTTTTGTTCGGAGGTAGTCAATCCGTCAGTTTTCAGCTTGTATGATCAATATGTGAGTATGAGATTGCATTTCTCTGCTTTTCTGTATGATTTTCAACATTCGAGGATGAATGTTCCCAAGGGGGAAATATTGTTATACCCTGAAATTTCAAAGATCAGACCCGGGAGTTGAAATGGAGAAAATATGATTTTCTGCACCAGGTCACAGAACGAGTCGTCTTGTGACCCACTAGGATGACCACGAGTCATTAACTCATGGTGAGGAGTATGACTTTAGTTGGAATTTCTTGTTTTGGGTCACCACGGACATGACCATGAGTCGTGGTCAGCCCCACGACTCGTTGAGTAAGTCATGGTCAAGGATTAGGTGAAGGTAGGAGAAATTGAACAGTTCAACTAACGGGTGGGTTACCACGACTCATTGGGTGAACCATGAGTCATGGTGTGCCACGTGGTGAGCCCCAGGTGAGTTTAGGCAGTGAAGGCATCGAGAGGTGACCTCAAGTAGTGGTCGGCAATGGCGAATCTTTAGGTACCTCGTGAGGACCCTTTGAGGATATATGGCCAGTGCACTTAACGATAGGAGATCACGACTCATGCCTAGTGGTAACGACTCATCCATTCCCTCGTTGGGACTGGCAGTCAGTTTCTCCCTGTGAGTTTATTAAGGGATTTTTCATAATTTATATGGTCCTAAGGCCCAAACTACGTCCTTTAAAGCCATGAATAATGAGGTTTAAGAGGGGTAATTTCATTCTAAGCTATTCCTATTCGTGCAAGCAAGCTTAGAGGGCTAGAGAGGTGATCAGGCTCAATTCCTTCAAAATTCTTCTCAATTCCTCCTTGGACAATCAGAGAAGTTGTAGAATCAGATTATCTTAGGTATCTAGGTTTATGAATGGGTGAATTTGTTCACACCCATGCCCAATCCCTCTCTTATTCATGAAAATCTGTATGTTGATTCTATGGGGTTTTAACCCAAATGCATGAATTTCCTAAGTTCTACCATGGGTATGATCTAAGCGTGTTTCTATTATTGTATTATGATTCATGGGCAAGTTTTACAATGTTTTCAGTTATAATCATGTTTTCAAGTTTTATAAGTTATGATGCCCATCCATGAAAGTTCATGAAAAGTGAGATCTATGATGTATGTTCAAGTATGATAAGATATTTATGATGAAAAGCATGTTTTCAAGTTACCCATGTCTATGATCTTGTTTTCAAGCATGTTTAAGTATTGGGCAAGCCCATATGTTCAAGTATGAATTATGATTTCACGAGTTAGCTTACCACATGGTTTTGGAGTCAAGATTCCCAATTATGTTCAGCTTGTGGTATGGTTTGAGCCAAGGCTCCTCATGTATGATTTCATATTTTATATATACATGATTATTCAGCTTCGTCACTAGATGATAGAGAGCATATGCATGTTTTTGGGAGTAGTGTATACCACCGAGTAGGCTAAGGGTTAGTCAACCCTATGCCTCAGAACTACGAGCCAACGTAGGTAGCAGGTTTGACACAATGTTCAGCTTTACTTATAATTTATCAGATTTCAGCTTTGGGTCATTCGATTCAGTTTTGATGTTCAGTTATGTTCAGATCATGATTTCAGAAAATAGCATGCAAGCCCTACTCTCTGATTCTTATCTTGATTATGTTTTATATTATGCATGTTTTAATGATTTTAATTACTTAAACAGTTTTACTTACTTTGCATACTCAGTACATTCCACGTACTAACCGCATACTCTATGTTGTATCATTTTATGATACAGGCTCCGATCTTCATACTCAGCCCCATCATTATCCAGCTCCGGAGTTAGCATCTAGTCTCTATTGGTGAGTCCTCATCTGTCGAGGGCCCCTTTCTATTAAGTTATATTTACGTATTTTCAGTTTCATACCTGGAGAGTTAGTTTGGGTCTAGTCCCATCAACTCATTAGATATAAAGGCTTTTCAAACATAGATTGTATTCAGCTTCAGGTTTGCATTTGTATTATGATCTTATGTGGTGTTTAGAATTATGTTATGTTTATTATGATAAATCTTTCGCTTTTATTAATTGAGTTAGATGTATGTTCATGCCATGGATCGACATGGAGTTTCTCGGGGATCCTTGTTCCATGTCTCGATCTAGGCCCATATTCTGGTCGTGACAAGAAGTCTGAGTAACCGAACTACCTGTGTCATGCCGCGATATTAAATCAGGTGCTTCTTAGGTGGCAACCCAAGTATCTTGACTTATATGTGTTCAGTGTGCAGGTGAAATAAAATCTGATGGGAGAAAATTGCAGCACATGACTGTATTATGAGCCTCAATACGAATAGTAGGACGCTTGTACGGCTCATAGTACTGTCCATGGTAAGAAGCCGAGATTGGTCCAGGCGCATGAGTCCATTTTACAGTTGGTCACTGTGGACCATACCTCCATTGTACAAGTCGTAGTACCCACTATAAGGATGATCTATGCTAAGTATGGAAGTGCAGAAATTCTAACTTATGAGTCATAGTATGAATTGTACCTTCATGGTACGACTCGTACCATGCACTTGTAGGTCCCAAGGTAAGTTTCCTCAGTGTCTTGCTACAAGTCCAGGGATGAGTCGTGATAGGCAAAATTAAATCAATTGACCTAACTCGACCCAGATTTTTAAAATCTACCTTAACCTATTTAATTCTCACATTTTTGGACTTTCACTCCCATAAAAACACTAATCACGACTCACAATTACCTCCACTCTATCTTTCATTACCTGTAACTCAAGCACAAAGTTTTTGGGCTTAAATTTGTGAAAATAAATTTTCACAATCCACTTGAATTCCTACCCCCAAAAAATCTGAAGCAAACAAGAAATCATGCAAGAACTTGAAAGCGCAAGTGTGATTATTTTGTCTTTTAAAATTTCTTGCTAAGAGATGGTCGATATTGAAATGTGACTCCTTAAATCTTATAAATGAGGAAGATGAACATTATCAGGGCCTAGATATGCATGATTATAAGTGGGTTTAGGAATCAAAATGCTCAAACACAAAATTTGATTATAGATGATGAGTTAGGGGATGTGAAGCATGGTTGGGGTTAATTGGGTATGTGAAGTTGATGACGTTTAAATAGCTAGGATGGAGAATTCTGAGTACCCATCTAAAAACATGGTTACCAGCACAATTGAATGCGCTTAAGGTGAGGACAGGCTTCACTAGCCTACCTACAACACGTGGTTTCATACTACGACTCATAGGGTGGTTCGTTGGGCCTATCCAAAGTCATTTAATCTGGAAGCTCATGGTATGAGACCTAGTATGACCAATAGTATCCCACTATGAGTCATACCTAGTGGTTGAACCAATAATCAGACAAGGTTCAAGTTCAAAAGCAACAGTACAACCCTTAGTACGACTCGTAGAATCCAACTAAGATCCGTAGCATGAGTCATACAAAAACACTGAAATTCATAAATTTATGGAATTTCTCTTACGACCATCAGTATGAATCGTACCAACATGTATGAGTCTTGACATGCCAAATAGTACTACGAGTCTTAGTATGAATTGTACCACCTAGGTATGACTTTACTGATGACTCGTGGTAAAATACTGAGAATAATTATTTCTTTATTTTTCTAGGAGCATACATACTAACCTTTCTCTCCATAGGTACCATGAAAATGAAGAAGAGAGCAACCAAGAATACGCAAGTGAAAGGAGCCCGTGCTGAAATTGCTGCATGAAGGGCATTGAGAGATGAGCCCTCAGACTCCGAATAGGAAAAGAACACCCCTAGTGGATCAATGGAGGACTATCAAATTGATATCACTGATATTGATGAGCAACAAACCACTAGGGAACATGCCAAGGCTCAGGCCGAAGTTACATCCACCGCTCCGACAAATACTCCCTAGTGTGAGCAGGTGATCAGGCTCAAGAGTCTTGTAGTGGCAAGAATATTGAGGAAGGATCTGAGGAGGCCTAGTCTAGAGATGGTGCAGATGAGTCAAGGTCTGAGGAAGAAGCTGCTGAGGATAAGGATTATCAGACTCCGCCTCTAGAGAGTCAAACTATGAGGTGGCATGTGCCCGGTGCTCAGCAAATATACGACCAGGGTCTCGCTCTTGCCTCCAAAAAGCACCCCAGGCGGAGTATCTGGGAGGAACTGCGGATACTAACTGGTGCACTGAATGAGGTCAAGGAAATGAAGCAGATTTTCAGCTTCTACAGGTTTGAGTGGATGGCTCAAACCCCTAATAGATATAGTGCCGGATTAGTTAGGGAGTTCTATGCCAACTACTTGGTGTCAATGGAGCAAAAAGCAAAGGCCAAGAAGAAATTGAAGAAGTATCTCAAGCTTGACAGTGTCATGGTCCTGGGACGAGAAGTGGATATCTCTAAGAGGACCATTGCATGAATGCTGTATGGGACATAGTTCAGAGCTCCAGATACCACGAGTGAGTTTGACTACAAAGTAGATAGCTTGAAAAGGGTAAAGAAGCTGGGCCACGAGGAGAGATAGAGTTAGGTGAGATGGCTAGCAAGGGTAATAGCCGAGGACAAGAAGGAGGTAGAGTGGGTGACCAGTGGTCGGCAGGTCACCAAGCCTCACTAAAATGTATAGCAAAGGCCTACTGGACATTGGTTCACCACAGGTTTGCACCAACAGTGAAGGACAACACCCTTAGTGCATACAAAGCAACATTAATGGCATGTATCATGTCTAGATATGCCATCAACATCCCGCAAGTGATTGTGGAGGAGATTCAGGGTCATGTTATGGGTTTGAGTACCACTATCCCATTCTTGAGTCTTATTCATAGACTTTGCAGAGACACTAGGGTGCGGATGATAAGGGAGACTGATGTTGAGATTGGGGGGCATAAGAATGTGGATATAGGGTTGATTCAGGATAAGATGAACTCCGTGAGTCAGGTTAGACTACCAGTAGTAGTTCCACTGCCACGGCCAACAAGGGGCGAGCAGATAGATTCCCTACCTCACAAGAGCAGAGCGAGATGCTGGCTATAGGGGCCGACCATACAAAGGTAGCTCCGCTTACTTCCTCCATACTTTTTTGGCATTCCTAGACAGGTACCAGCTAGCTATGTCTTGGTTCCCCAGGAGTTTCTCTAGAAGATGGCCAAGAGATTGATGTTGATTGAGAAAAAGGTCAACCTGATGATGGAGAATGTCATGCCTCTTGGTGAAGGCAGAGATAAAGGAGGCTTTTAGAGGATTACATAGCCGGTTGGACAACTTTGAGATCCATTTAAATTAGCACTTAGCTAAGCTTACAAACACGAGCAACTTGAGAGATGAGTTGGGGGCTCTACGGAGTCAAGTTGCCAAGTTGTTGTCTAGAAAAAAGGCCATACTAGCAGCTCCCACCATTCTTGATTTGGATGTTGAGCTCGATGAGGAGCTTGATCTTAAGGAATATTCCCCAAAAGCAGCTGGTGGAGATAAGGGGAAGAAGAGGGCCTCAGAGGTTGTTAATAAGGAGCCCTCGAGGAAAAAAAGAAAAGGGAGAGAAGAGAGCATAAGAGGGAAATAGTGGAGAGCCTGTAGTCTCATGATGATCACATATAAGAGCTACAGGAAAAATCTAGAGGAGCGGCGAGCTCCACCACTGCCTCAAGAGAGCTTGCGGGTGGAAAGTAACCTTCAGGTGAGCCATATTGAACCAGAGTTGATGATGAGGTCACTGCGGTGACCTCCACCACTGAGGGGGTGATCACCACCCTGTGTTCCACACCATTGGGTGTGCCGGCCACTGCTAGGGCCACGACTGTAGCGGAGGGGAGTGTTTCTTCGCACTCGCTTCTACAGGTTGACAGGAGCGCTTAGAGCGCGACATGTATGTCCCTCTCCTAGTTCTTACATTTTTATACTTCGAGGACAAAGCATGAATTTTAAAGGGGGGTGTACTTGTTTATTATTTTTTTACTTTGTCCGAGGATTTTTGTTAACGTATTTCTCTTCCGTTGGACATGCTATCTAGTAGAACCGACATGTTTAGAATTGTCTTTTGTTTAATTAGAAATAGATTAGGAGTACTTTACAGTCAATAAATGCACATATTTTTTATGTTTTGTGAAAAATGACCCTTTTAAATATTTTTTGGTGTTAGCTGTGTATGTTGATTTCAAAGTATGACTTCTATGGATTTTTATGGCATTTACTAGATATGCATGTGTAATTGTGGCTCAGCTGTGCATGAACCAAATAGGTTGAATAAATGAAAACCTGTACCATGTGTGAGAGAGGATTTTTATCTATTTTAATACTGCATAGAGGATCTAAAACTTGCCCAGTAGGTCTTTACATAGGTTGTAGGATAGTTGGTTAGGAAAGGATAATCTATATACATTCAAAGGGAGCCATCTTTCTTCCTCACAAATAGAACTGGCGCACCCCACGATGAAGAACTCGACCTGATAAAGCCCTTATCTAGCAAATCTTTCAACTGTTCTTTCAATTCCTTTAGCTCGGCAGGAGCCATTCGGTACAGAGGGGTGGATATAGGTTGCGTGCTTGGTGGAAGGTCAATAGAGAAGTCGATCTCACGCTCTGGGGGAATACCAGGAAGCTCATGTGGAAACACATCTGGAAAGTCACTAGCCATAGGAATGGATTGAAGAGTCGGGGATTTCTCTTGCATATCCCAAACCCTAACAATATGGTAAATATATCCCTTCGCTATCAACTTCCTCCCCCGATGATAGGATATGAACCTACCTTTTGGCGTAACTATATTTCCTTTCAATTCTCGCACAACCTCCCCTAGAAAGTGAAATCGGACGGTCCTGGTCCAACACTCCACATTGACATAACATGGCGCTAGCCAATCCATACCCATAATTGTATCAAAATCAACCATTTCAAGCTCCACTAAATTGGCTAAGTTCTGGCGACTGACGATCTCTACTGTACAACCCCGGTAAATTCTCTTAGCAATAATAGAGTCATTGATGGGTGTAGACACCGAGAAGGGTCGCTGAAGCAATTTTGATGTTATACCAAACTTTTGTTCCACTAACAGAGTAACGTAAGACAAAGTAGAACCTGGATCTATTAAAGTATAAACTGGGTGAGAGCAAACATCCAGCATACTTGTCACAACATCTGGTGACGACTCTGACTCCTGTCGCCCTGGTAAAGCGTAAGTGTGATTTGGACCACTGCCATAACTGGATGACCCTAATCTACCTCTGCCTCTACTGGCTGGGGATGAGGGTCTGCGCTTTGCCGAAGGTGCTGGAACATGCAATCATGCCGTGGACCTGTTCTGCTGGTCCCGGTCACCATAATCTCTGGTCGGACAATCCCTCATCATATGGCTCTCTTTCCCACAAGTATAACAAGTAGCAGAGCCATATCTACACCACCCAAGATGTCGTTGATCGCAAATGCTGCTACACAGTACAATGGGCCTACTCTAATCTGATCCCCTCTGCTGCTGGGAAGCTAATGCTCGCGAACTCTCACCGGGAGCTAACTATCCAAAATGATCTGATCTACCTCTCTACTGCTGCTGAGGTGAAGGTCTAGGGGCCTACCTAATATTCACAGCCTGGGTCTGCCCTGATATTCTGCTTGCATATCAGTGGCCTTGGCCCTCCGGCGTTGCTCCTGATTTTCTCTTGCTACCTCATGCTGACACCGCCTAATCCCTTCGATGTCTTATGCAAAATCCTAAATGCGTGGAAAGTCCATATCCTCCTGCAAGGTAGATATAACACAAGTTTCAATATATTCTGAAAGAAGCCCCATGATGAACCGATGTACCTTGACTGGCATGGTATCCACAAATGTTGGCGCATATCTTGCCAAAGAGTCAAACCTCATCGAGTACTCTCGAATGCTAATCGTACCTTGCTCCAGGTGCAAGAACTGATCCACCCAGTCCTGTTAGATTTCTCACAGAAAATAGTGATCTATGAATGCTGCTGAAAAACTATACCAAGTCGGAGGGGGTACATCTCTGTCTCGGGACCTTTCCCAACTCTCGTACCATAACAGCACTATGTCTCACAGCCAAAATACTGCCAACTCGACTAACTCTGTAGGTGTAGCTTGCATCACCCTAAATATCCTCTGCAATTGATCTGGAAAGTCCTGGGGATCCTCTTTGCGATCAGTCCCCATAAATTGCAGAGGACTTAGGGCAAACATTTCTCTGACCCTCGTACTCCCGGGTCCTCCAGTAGATTCAGTGAAAACCGGTGCCACTGGCTGGCGTTGAGCGGCCATCATCTGAGCCACCATATAAACCGCACTCCTAACCTCCTGATCCGATGGAATAGGGATTATTGGGGGTGATGTTGACATATCTGCTACTCTGAGGGCTCCTGATATGGCGGAGAATGCTGGGGAGATCGAGATGATGTCTCCCTCTCGCCCTCAGAGCGGGCCAGCTCTGACTGTGGCGCTCTACTAGTGCCCTCTTCTGCCGTAGTATCCAATTTCTAACTAGCCGTAGTCTGTCGTGCGTCGGACATTTTCACTACAGATAAGCAGAATAACCTAAGCTTATGGATTAAACCTACACAACATAGCTCTATAGCACGACTGGATAAGAAAGGAAGGTAACCATGCTATCATGCCTCGTAGCCTCCTGCCTATTGAATGTGGTGCAAAACACACCCATAGACAAGACTCTACTCGATACGGCTTGAGAAGTCCCTTGGATAAGACATTGCTTTGATACCAAGTTTGTCACGCCCCAACTTAGGGGGCATGATTGGCACCTAACGCCACACTAGGACCTGGGATGACCTAGATGGGCATATGTACCTCTGGTGCCTTCCAAAAACTTAAAATCAAGAAAACAAATAGCTATATCTCGGCTGTAAAAACAGCCTCAGGCCGACAAGGCCACGCAAAAAACCTATAAAAGAAAATAGCTAACCTAGCATACAAACAATAAGCGATCCTATGCGGGCCGAGAAGACCACCATACTATCTATTCATAACTGAAGGAAAGCAAGCAGTCATGTTCACACTATAGTTGACAAGGCTACTAACTAACTAGTTAAACTAAGCCCACAGGGGCACCACTCAAAATATAACATACATAGGCCCCAAATGACCAACAACGACCAATAACTAAAAACTGTAGTACGCAAGCCTCTAAGAGTGGAATAGTGGTTGAGACACGGCCTCGACCTACCCGAAACTGTACAACAAAAGAGAAAACCTTTCTGACTATCAACTCCGGAGAAAAGGAGCTGACTGAACTACTAACCCTGGCTGATAACTTAGAAGGTCCTGAACCACTTCTATCTGCACCTGTAGGCAAGCAGCGCCCCATAGTTGGACGTTAGTATAATATGTGTCGAATATGTAAGGCAGTAATGAAAATGACTGAATAGAACTGATAAAAGAACTGAAAGTAATTAATATAAAGGATAAGAGTTATAACCTAAATAATCTCACAACCTGGAGTGTAGCTAACAAGTAAGTAATCCAGACAAGAGCCTTACCTGGCCCCCAAAAGCCTGGAAGGTACAATCAGCACAGAGTAACCTACCTAGTTCCCATAAACCCTGACAAGTACAATTAGATTTATATACCCCTAATATAGTCAATATGTTTCAATGAGTAACTATAGCCAACCTAATGATCCTCTGGGTCTGCAACTGAGCCCTCTGGGCTCCTATAGCTGTGTCTGAGCCCTCTAGGCTCCTGTGACTGCACCCTGGGCATACAAGGCTCGACGAAGGGTCAGTGATGCCGATATGGAATAAGAAAAAGTCCATTCATGGATGGATTATAATATGGCCTTATAGGCCTAAACATAGTCATGTCAGACATCATATAGCTCCTCTAAGCGATCTATAGCCCCTTAGGAGATGACACAGCTAGCAACCTTGAGGTTGGTCGACAGAAGACTATATTAGGTGGGGTCATTCCCAACCGAAATAATCAACTTTAATCTCAAACAATCTGTAGTAGCTAATCATAATATACATACTTATGACTTGCTTACAAGGACATAGGTCGTGTTATTATACGACAGGAATAACTTGCCAAAGAGGTTAACATTAACATACCTCGAATGCCGATTCTCGCCCAAATAGTTCCAACCTGTAGCCAGCAATTCCACATAATAGCACCTTTACACTGAGAAAATAAAGCTATTTTCAATACTAAAACTTGGCAATTAGTGATATCTTTCAAAAACATTAACTATAACTCAACTTCGTTCAATTCGGCCAAAAACTCATAAATTCTCGAGAATTTAGAAGGTAGAAATTCTTACCTATCACTTGTAGCCGCTTAAGACTTAATTAGAAGTGATTTCTATAACTTTTACTCGGCAGGGTTTCGGTACTCTGAGTGATTTCAAAGAAATAACTCTGCAGGGACATTCCTTGTAGGCCTAGAACTCGTTATCTAATATGAATTTGCATTTAGACGGAGTTTAGCGACATAATTTAACAAAAAATGGATGAAATCTTCGCTCGCACTCTGTTCTCTACTGAGGGGAAATGTTTAAAATGATTTTTTCATATCATGAAGGGTTTGTATAGGTGTTGAGGCGGTGGCAGGGTGGCGTAGTGCAACGTTCATAGCGCCAGGCCACTGGCACGACGCACTGGCCAGTGCGCTGGGCTGGCGGAACGGTGCGACGCTTAGTGTGCCTAGCCTACGACCCATGCCTCTTGCCTGCTTGCTATCATGTTCGTATACTCCTCCCCCGAGCCTTTTTTCGTACGTGTCATACCCCAAAACTCTCAATATACATACGCACACATTGATTAAATGATAGAAACTTACGGGGTGTAACATCATCCTCCCAGAGGAACATTGGTCCTCGAATGTAATCTTAAACTTTAAGAATCAATTCCTTGAACTATTTCTAGAATTTTTTTTTAGGCAGAGTCCTTCTGTAATATGGACTATCCAAAAACCTGAAATGCAGAAAAGTCCAACATAGGCATCTCAGAAGATGCTACAAGCAATGATACAACATAGTTCAATATTATAAAAGCGAAGAATTGAACAGTATTGATAATATGAACAACAAAACAATAACTGGGCAACAATCTCACCTCAACTACAAAATCTGGGTCAAGTCTGGAATAAGTAAGGATATTTACACCTCATTCATCCTCAGCTTCCCAGGTCATCTCTTCTACATTTCTGTTCCTCCACAGGACTTTAACGGAGGTTGCATATTTAGTTCTCAATCTGCGAACCTGTCGATCTAGTATAGCAATTGGAGTCTCTTCGCAAGACAACTCTTCAGTAACTTGAACATCCTCAACTGGACAATCCAAGATGGGTCTCCTATACACTTTCGTAACATTGACACGTGGAAAAACTAGATGAAAAGACTCTATCCCGCAAGGCAGTTCTAACTCATATGCCACTGGCCTATCCTTCGAAAGATTTGATACGGGCCAATGAACCTATGACTAAGCTTGCCCTTCCTACCAAATCTCATTACACCCTTCATCGGCGAAACCTTGAGAAATACCCAGTTGTCAACATCAAAATCCAAGTCTCTACACTGCACATCATAATAGGACTTCTGATGACTCTGGGCTATTAGCTATAGAGCTCTGATAAATTTCACTTTTTCTTCTAACTGATGTATCATATCAGGTCCAATCAACACTGACTCTCCTAATTCAAACCATCCTATGGGGGGCCTACATTTCTGCCCATATAAAGCCTCATAAGACGCCATCTAAATAGAAGAATGATAACTGTTATTGTATGAAAATTCAATTAGGGGTAGATGCTCATCCCATCTTCCTCTAAAGTCTAGCACGCATGCTCGTAACATGTCCTCGAGCGTCTGAATGGTGCTCTTTGCCTGACCGTCTATCTGGGGATGGAAAGCTGTACTCAGATAAACCTGCATCACCAAACCCTTTTGAACTGACTTCCAAAATCTAGTTATAAACTATGCCCCTTTTTAGAAATAATAGATGATAGGACATCGTCCAGTCGCACTATCTCCTTAATATACAACTCAGCATAATCCTTGGCTGAAAATGTAGTCTTGACTAGAAAGAAATGGGCTGATTTCGTCAACCTATCGACAATGGCCCAAAAGGAGTCGAATTTACGCCTGGTGCGTGGTAGCCTTGTCACAAAGTCCATATTAATTACTTCCCATTTACACATAGATACAACTATCTCCTGAGTCAGTTCGCCAGGTTTTTGATGTTCAACTTTTACCTGCTGGAAATTTGGACACTATGTTACAAACTCATATACACCTTTCTTCATCCCAGGCCACTAATATATCTCCTTAATATCATGGTACATCTTTGTCGATCCTGGATGAAGAGATTAGCGAGAATAATGTAACTCTGCCATGATCTGCTAGCGAAGCCCTGCTACATCTGGAACGCAGAGTCAACCTCTGAACCTTAAGACACCATCTCTTGTTAACTCAAAGGCTGATAGTTCACCCTGTTGAACCTTGTCTCTGAGCTGTGTTAGGATAGGTTCCTTATACTTTTGCTCCTTTACCTCTACAACTAGAGATGATACTGCGGTATTCAGAATTACAACCCCATTATCCTCTGAATCCACCACCCGGACTGCTAGATTGGCTAGCTGGTGCAGTTCTCGAGCCATATTCTGCTATTCTAGCCTTAAATATGCTAGACTACCCATGGATCTGTGGCTAAGGGAATCATCTACAATATTAGCTTTTCTTGGGTGATATAAGATATTCAGATCATAGTCTTTCAACAGTTCTAGCCAATGATGTTGCCGCAAATTCAACTCTTATTGTGTGGAGATGTATTGGAGACTTTTATGATCAGTAAAGATATCTACATAAACACTGTACAAGTAATGCGTACATATTTTCAAAGCATGAACCACTTTAGCTAACACTAAATTATGGGTGGGGTAGTTCTTCTCGTGCTTCCTTAGCTTCCTCGAAGCATAGGCAATCACCTTGCCGTGTTGCATCAGAAAACACCCTAACCCAACGCCTGAAGCGTCATAGTATACATCATAGCCTTTGAACCTTTCGGTAAGGCTAGTACTAGTGAAGATGTCAATCTATTTTTCATCTCCTAGAAACTCTGCTCAAAAGTCTCAGCCCAGTGGAATTTAGGTGCCTTCTGAGTTAATCTGGTCAGCGACATTGATAAAGTAGAGAATCCTTCCACGAACCTTCTGTGATACCCAGCTAACCCAAGGAAACTATGAACCTCGATTGGAGTCGTGGGTCTGGGACATGTCTCTACTGCCTCAATTTTCTATGAATCAACCTAAATACCTGCATCTGACACAATATGGCCCAAGAAAGATTCAAAATTTAACCAAAACCCACACATTTTGAGAACTTGGTGTATAACTGGCGATCTCTGAGAAACTAGAGTATAGTTCACAGATGATCTCTATGTTCAACTTCTGAGTGAGAATATACCAGAATATCATCAATAACACTATCACAAATAGATCTAAATATGGCCTGAAGATGATGTTCATCAGATGCATAAACACTGCTGGGGTGTTCGTCAATACGAAGGACATGACCAAGAATTCATAATGAACGTATCTGGTCCTGAAGGATGTCTTTGGGATATCCTTCTGCCGGAACCACACCTGATGATACCCTGACCTTAAGTCGATTTGGAGAAATATTGTCCCACTGTAGCTGATCAAACAAATCATCTATCCTTGGAAGGGGATATTTATTCTTAATAGCAACTTTATTCAACTGTCGATAATCTATACACATTCATAGGGAGCCATCTTTCTTTCTCACAAACAAAATTGGGGAACCCCACGGTGAAGCACTCGGCCTAATAAAGCCCTTATCTAGCAAATCTTTCAACTGTTCTTTCAAATCCTTCAGCTTGGTAGGAGCCATTTGGTATGGAGGGATGGATATAGGTTGCATTCTTGGTGGCAGGTCGATAGTGAAGTCGATCTCACGCTCTGAGGGAATACCAGGAAGCTCGTTTGGAAACACATCTGGAAACTCACTAACCACAGGAATGGATTGAAGAGTCAGGGATTCTTCTTACATATCCTGAACCCTAACAATATGGTAAATATAGCCCTTTTCTATCAACTTCCTCGCCCGAAGATAGGATATGAACCTACCTTTTGAGCAACTGTATTGCCTTTCCATTCTCACACAACGTCCCTTGGAAAGTGAAATCGGACGGTCCTGGTCCAACACTCCACAATGACATAACATTGCATTAGCCAATCTATACCCATAATTACATTAAAATCAACCATTTCTAGCTCAACTAAATCGGCTAGGGTGTCTGGCGACCGACAATCTCTACTGTACAACCTCGGTAAATTATCTTAGAAATAATAAAGTCACCGATGGGTGTAGATACTTAGAAGGGCCGCTGAATCAATTTTGATTTTATACAAAAATTTCGTGCCACTAATGGAGTAACGTAAGACAAAGTAGAACCCGGATCTATTAAAGCATAAATCGGGGGAGAGCAAACATCCAACATACATGTCAAAACATCTGGTGATGACTCTGACTATTGTCGCCCTGTTAAGGTGTAAGTGAGATCTAGACCACTACTAGAACTAGATGCCCCTAATCTACCTCTGCTTCTTTCGGCTGGGGCTGAGGGTCTGCGCCCTGCTGAAGTTGCTGGAACATGCGATCCTACTGTGGACCTATTTTGTTGGTCAATGTCACCATGATATCTGGTCGGACAATCCCTCACCATATGTCCCTCTTACCCACAAGTATAACAAGCAGTAGAGCCGTATCTACCCCTCCTAAAATGTTGTCGACCCTGTTCTAATCTGATCCTCTCTACTGCTGGGAACCTGACGCTCGTGAACTCTCTTTGGGACTTGATTGTCTGTGATGATCTGATCTACCATCCTGCTGCTGCTGAGGTGAAGGTCTAGGGTGCCTACTTGATATTCACAGCTTGGGTCCGCCCTAAAATTTTGCCTGCATATCAGTTGGCCTAGCCCTCCAGCGTTGCTCCTGATTTGCTCTTTCTACCTCATGACACCAAATCAGTTTGATAATTTGTGCAAAAGCCTGAATGCGCACAATGTCCATATCCTCCCACAAGGTAGCTGTAACACAGGTTTCCACATATTTTGGAAGAATCCCCATGATGAACTAGTGTACCTTGGATAACATGGTATCCACAAATGCTAGCGCATATCTTTCCAAAGAGTCAAACATCATTGCGTACTCTCGAATGCTCATCATACCTTGCTCCAGGTGTAGGAACTGATCCACTCAGGCCTATCAGATTTATCGTAGAAAATAGTGATCTATGAAGGCCTATGAAAATAAGACCAAGTCAGAGGGGGTACGACTCTTCCTCGGGACCTTTCCCAACTCTCGTATCACAACACCGCTATGTCTCGCAGCTGAAATACTGCCAACTCGACTGACTTTGCAGGTATAACATGAATTTCCCTAAATATCCTCTACAATTGATCCAAAAAGTCCTGGGTATCCTCTACGCGGTCTATTCCCGTAAACTGCGGAGGACTCAAGGAAACAATTTATCGAACCTTCAAACTCCCAGGTCCTCTAGTAAATTCAGCGACAACTGGTGCCACTAGCTGGCACTGTGTGGCCATTATTTGAGCCAACATATAAACCACACTTTTAACCTCCTGATCCGATGGTATAGGCCCGATAGAACTCGCACGCGAGCTCCAGCTATCCTGAGGGAAACTTCNCCATTATTTGAGCCAACATATAAACCACACTTTTAACCTCCTGATCCGATGGTATAGGGATTATTAGGGGTGGTGTTGACATATCTGCTACCCTGGGGGGCTCCTGATGTGGTGGAGAATGCTGGGGAGATCGAGATGATGTCTCCCTCTCGCCCTCAGGTCAGGCCAGCTCTGACTGTGGCACTCTGATAGTGCCCTTTCCTGATGCTGTATCCAATTCCTGACTAGCCATAGTCTGTTGTGTGTCACACATTTTCTCTATGGATAAAAAGAACAACGTAATCTTAGGAATTCACCCTACACAACATAGCTTTATAGCACGACTGGAGAAGAGAGGAGGGTAGCCATGCTATCATGCTTCATAGCCTCCTGCATATAGAATGTGGTGCATAACACACCCATAGACAAGACTCTACTCGAGATGGCTTGCAGACTCCCTAGGATATGACGTTGCTTTGAAACCAAGTTTTTCACACCCCACCTTGGGGGGCATGACTGGAACCTAATGCCACACTAGGACCTGGGATAACCTGGCCAGGCATATGCACCTCTGGTGCTTGCCAGCAACTCAAAATCAAGAAAAGAAACAGCTATATCTCGGCTGTAAACACAGCCTCGGGCCAAAAAGGCCACGTAGCAAACCTATAGAAGAAAATAGCTAACCCAGCAAACAAACAATAAGGAATCTTATGCGGGCCAACAAGACCACCATGCTGTATCGTCATAACTAAAGGAAAGTAGGCAGTCATATTCACACTATAGCTGACAAGGCTGCTAACTAACTAGCTAAACTAGGCCCCACATGGCCAACACGCAAAATATAACATACATAGGCCCAACACGGCTAACAATGACCAATAACTGAAAACTGTAGTCCGCAAGCCTCTAAGGAGTGGAATAGTGGTTGGGACAGGGCCCTGACCTACCCCAAACTGTACAACAAAAGAGCAAACCTTTCTTACTATCAACTTTGGAGAAAAGGAGCTAACTGAACTGATAACCCTGGATGATCGCTAAAAAGGTCCTAAACCATGTCTATCGGCACCTGCAGGCAAGTATGCAATGCCCCATAGTTGGGTGTCAGTACAATTTGTATTGAATATGTAAGGCAGTAATGAAAATAATTGAATAGAACTGATTAAAGAACTGAAAATAATCAACAGAAAGGATAAGAGTTATAACCTTAATAGTCTCACAACCTGAAGTATTGCTAACAAGAAAGTAATACAAACAAGAACCTTACCTAGCCCCATAAGCCTGGAAGGTACAGTTAGACAGAGTAACCTACCTAGGTCCCCATAAACCTTAGCAAGTACAATTCAATCTATATACCCCTAATATGGTCAATATGTTTCAATGGGTAACTATAGCCAACCTACCTGGCCTCTAGGTATGCAACTGAGCCTACTCGGCTCCTGTAGCTGTGTTTGAGCCCTCTGGGCTCCTGTGACTGTAATAAGGCCTTATAGGACTAAACATAGTCCTGTCAGACATCACATAGCTCCTTTGAGCGATCTATAGCCCCTTAGGCGATGACATAGCTAGCAACCCTGAGGTTGGTCGACGGAAGACTATATTAGGTGGGGTCAGTCCCGACCAGAATAATCAACTTTAATCTCACACTATTTGTAGCAGCTAATCACAATATACATGATTAAGACTTGCTTACAAGGACATAGGTCATATTACTATATGATAGGAATAACTTTCCGAAGAGGTTAGCCTTAGCATACCTCGAATACCGATTCTCGTTCACCCAAATAGTTCCAATTTGTAGTTGGCAATTCCACACAATAGAAGCCTCTATGCTGAGAAAACAAAGCTATTTTCAATACTAAAACTCGACAATTAATGATTTCTTTCAAAAACATTAACTATAACTCAACTTCATTTAATTCAGCCCAAAACTCACAAATTCCCGAGAGTTTAGAAGGTAGAAATTCTTATCTATCACTTGTAGCAGCTTAAGACTCAATTAGAAGTGATTCCTACAACTTTTACTTGGCAGGGTTCCGATAATCCGAGCGAATTTTCAAGAAATAACTCTGTAGGGATGTTCCTTGTAGGCCTAGAACTCATTATCCAAGACGAATTTATGTTTGGACGGAGTTTAGCTGCGTAATTTGACGAAAAATGGATGAAATCATCGCTCACACTTTGTTCTCTACCTAGGGGAAATGTTTCAAATGATTTGATCCTATCATGAAGGGTTTATATAGGTGTTGAGGTGGTGGCAGGTGGCACGACGCGTCGGCCATAATGCCAGGCCACTGGCATGACGCGCCGGCCAGTGTGCTAGGCTGGCGGCGCAACGCAGTACCTAGTTCTGCCTAGCCTCCGACCCCGACCTCCTGCCTACCTTAGCTCCAGAAAGAAAGGAGCATACCNCGCAACGCAGTACCTAGTTCTGCCTAGCCTCCGACCCCGACCTCCTGCCTACTAGCTACCATGTTCATATACTCCTCCCTCGAGCCCTTTTCTGTATACGTCGTACCCCAAAACTCTCAACATACATACGCACGCATCAGTTAAACGATAGAAACTTACAGGGTGTAACTCCAAAGTAGAGAAAATAAGGTCAAGCCTATGGTATTCGATGTTCAGTATTTGGAACATCTTTGTGAGAGTGAGGGTCTTGTTTGACTAGTCCCAAGTTTCATTTATATATATCTGTGAGTTTTGGGGACTTCATTTGCGGTGAGGGTACATGGTTTGTGTTGCATTTGGCTAGTTGACTATGTGAATAGCATTAGTAATAGCTCAGTTCTCTGCAAATAGTTAGATGCCATATCTTAATCCCTATTTATCATGAGTTGTAGTTACATGTGTGCATAATTGGCTTGGTTTGAATGAAAGAGGGGTCAATATCTAATAATGGTCTTTGGTGCAAATTTTGTTATGTTGGTTGTAGGTCTTCTATTTTGCTTTCTAGTTAAGCGTCATTTTATAGTTTTGTTTGTTTGTCTAAGGACATGCAAAAGTCTTATGTTTAGGGTGTTGATGTGCTATGTGTTTACAACACTTTCGACGCTTAAAATTGAGAAAATATGCATAGTCTTAGGTGTGTTTATACGAATATGATGCACTTTTGCTTTGTTTTCAGGGAAATAAGGTGTTGGAGTTGAAAGCAGTGAAAGATGGAAAAAGAGTGCAAAAATTGGGCCAAGTACAGACTTTAGCATGAGCCATACCTTGGTGGTACGAGCTGTACTATGTGTCATGATAAATTTCAGAAGATCCGTACAAGGTATTGGCCAGTTATGACTCTTGGTACGAGCCATACTATGAGTCGTGAAAAATTTCAGAAGGATGCACTTGTATTTGTCTCCTGGTACAAGTAGCAACTACGATCCGTGATGACTATCTATGACCCGTACCAAGGGTCCGTGGTGAATTTCAGAAATATTGTTGAAAGGCAGATCCCATTGTACGAAAGGCAACCACGAGTCGTAAGAGCAATGTATGAGCTATACCAAGACACTCATGGAATTATTCAGAGGATGCCAGATATCTCAAGTTCAGACCACAACAGAAATGTATGACTCATATGAACATTGTATGAGTCATACCAACTCCCAACTTCTAGCCAAATTCAAAGTTGCTAGGCATTGTACGAGTGAAGCTATGACTCGTATGATCAAGGTACGAGTCGTAGGAGAGGGCAACGACAGTTAATCGATTTTTCCTGTTAATTTAGGAAAGGTTTCTAATATTGTATAAATACTTTTCTAGGTTATTTTTGTTAAAATATAACTTTAGGAGACGACTTTCTTGGAGAAGAGTTCGACTTATTGGAGTTTCTTCTTGAGTTTTTGAGTATTCTTGGAATTAATTTCCATTGTTCTTGAATTGTTCTTAGTTGATTATTGCAATAACCAAGTGGGTTTTATTTCAATCTTCTTTGTAAGTTCTTAATTAAGTTTTCTTCAATGAGTGCTAATTCTTTTCTTACAATCATTAGAGGCTAAAACCTCCAAAACTAGGATTGTGGGAACCATGGTGAATTAATAAACTAGGGTTTGCATATAGTGATTCTAAACCAATACACATGCTTGTATTGTTTTCTCTTCATCTTAAACATTTCTTAATGGAGCACAACATTAGGACTTGTCTGAATTCTCTATTTTATTGAACCAAGAGAGGTAGAGATAAGGAAAAGAGAAGAACAACAAAGCCTTGAACTTTATGGTTCATTGTATAACTTGAGTTGTGGTCGCAGGATAGTTAATTTGGAACAAATTGATAACGGTTAGTGAAATCACTCAAGAGACGAAATCCGGTGATCGAGTATAGTCATCCAATAGGGATGAACTAGTCGTTTGGATGAACTTATGTTATTATCTCTATAAGTTAAGTATTGGGATAGATCATGAGTGCAAAACTTGAAGTAGCTATGAATCCACGGGGAACACTTCCCTAGTTAATTGCATCAACTTAATAACAACTTAAATCTTCAATGTTGTTACGTGTTTACAACTTTAAAGACCCCCCATTAGGAGATAATCGAACTAAAAATCTAAATACTAGCATTATTATACATCCTGACCATATTCCCTATAGGATCGATCCCAACCTTTGTTGGGTTCTTTATTGACAACGTTCGCTCATATTTTTCCAAGGGTGTGATTTTGAGCATTATAAACAAGACTTTCGATATAGGGATGATTCGAGATGACATGAACCTAGTGAGCTTGTTAGATTACTAGCAATGGTCCCATAACCACAGACAGTAAGGGGCATGAAGATAGATACCCCTACCTCGGTGGAGTAGAGCGATACACCAGCCACAGTATCCAATCATATAGCAGTTGACCCCTGCACTTCCTCCACACCTCCATTGGCCAAAATGGGGAAGGTTCCTTCAGGGTGTATATTGGTGGCCTATGATTTCCTCTAGAAGTTGGCAAAGAGATTGACGTTGACCGAGAAAAAGGTCAACTTGATGATGGAGAATGTCATGCCTTGGATAAAGGCTGAGATCGAGGAGGCTGCTAGAGGACTGCACAACTAGTTAGATATCTTTGATCTCTGGTTCAATGAACAATTAGCTAAAAAGTTAGATACAGAGAGCTTGAAAGAGGATTTAGGGGCCCTATGGAGTCAGGTAGTTGAGCAGTCATCTAGACAGCTAGCCATATTAGCAACGTCCACCAATACAGAGCTAGATAAGGACATTAAACTTGGAGCATTCTAGGCTTCGACAACAGCAGGTGGAGAGAAGGGTAGGAAGAGGGCCTCTGAGGTAGTTGATGACGAGCCCTCAAAGAAGAGGAAGAGAAAAGAGAGGAAGGAGTGCAAATAGATAGTAGCATAGAGCCTGTAGACTCATGACAGGCATAGATCAAGCTGCGGGAGAGAGCTATAGGAGCGGGGAGTTCCATTGCTATTCCTGGAGAGCTTGGGGGTGGTAGGATCCTTTGACTGACCCATTGTTATAGCCTTGAAGCCTAAAGATCACATGCGGGAGCTGAAACGGAGAAAAAGTTGAAATTTGGCATCAGGCATAGAATGAGTCGTGGGGAGCCTCGTGAGGTCAACCCACGTGTCGTGGTGTGACTCGTGGGGAAGGCTAGGGAATGAAATTAAAGACTTGAGAAGATGAGACTCCACGTCATGGTCATGCCCCACGAGTCATTAGGTCAGTCGTGGAGAGGGGGATTAAGAAAAGAAAAGAAAAAGGGGCAGTGGACCTGATGGAAGGACCCCACAAGTCGTGGTTAGTCCCTACGATTCGTGGGGTGAGTCGTGATCAATCATGGAATAGATTTGTCGAGGCCAAGGCAGTGTACATAACGGATGGTGACCATGACTTGTGGTCACCAGTAACGAGTCGTGAGGTTTCCTGTGACGAGCCCAGATGATCAGACGAGCAGTATACTTAATGGATGACTCCATGAGTCGTGGCCTTAAGCAATGAGTCATTAGGTCCCTCGTTGGGACCATCTGGAAGTTATTTTCTGCGAATTTAGTAAGGAATTTTTTGTAATTCCTAAATTCGTAAGGCCTAAACTACGACATTTTGAGTTATGAATAGTAACTTTTAAAGGGGTTAAGTTCATTTTAGGCCTCATTCATCCATACATGCAAGATAGAAAGGTTAGAGAGGGTGATCAAGCTAGTATTCATCAATTTTCTTTCAATTTCCTATTGGGCATCTAAAGGAGTATTAGAATCAACTATCAAAAGGTATGTAGGGTTTTGAATGGGTGATTCCCTTCACACCCATGCCCAATCCCTCTCTAAAGTATGAAATTCCTATGTCTACTCTATGGGGTTTTAACCCAAATGCATGAATCTTCTATTTCTATACATGGGTATAATTTAATTATGATTCTATTGTTGAATTATAAAGCATGGGCAATTTTTATAATGTTTTCAATTTAAAATCATGTTTCTAGTGGTATAAATTTAAAATCCCATTGAGGAGATGTTCATAAAAGATGAGATTGTGATGAATATATGATGATGATGTGATAGTATGATAAAAAGCATGTGTTGAAGCTACCCATGTTTACAATTACGTTTTTGATAAGAATTGAGTATTTCTAAGTATCATAAAGCTTTGGGAAATGCCCACATGTTATGTATGAATGATGATTTTCTCGACTTAAGCTTACCACATTGTTTTGGAGCGAAGACTCCCAATTATATTTTCAGCTTGTGGTATGTTTTGATTTGAAGTTTTCCTATGCATAGCTTACCACATAGTTTTGGAGCGAAGGCTCCCATTTATATTTTCCGCTTGTGGTATGGTTTGAGCTAAATCTTCAAATATTCATGATTTCATATTTGAGATGTATTTGAGTATTGAGCTTCGTGAATAGACGATGTTGAGCTTCATTATAAAAAGATGTAAGCATATGCATGTTTTTGGTAGTAATGTCTAGAACCGAGCAGGCTAAGGGTCGATCACCCTATGCCTCAGAACTACGCGCCAACGTAGGTTTATACATTATGACTCTGGGACCTCCCTTGTGAGCTTCCCCTTCCCAAACGGTCCTTCAGCTTGATATTGATATCATGGTATCGTCCCTAGCCTTTGTAAGGCTTTGGATGGCTCTACCCGTTTGAGTGTGATAGTTGGGACCACGTAAGCTCTATCGTGGTATGTCGACTAAAAGACGAGTCTCCCATTTTTCCTCATAATTTCAGATATGCATATTTCATTACT